>JAQQSK010010926.1:0-12483 GCA_028658325.1 Potorous gilbertii | reverse complement strand
ACACACACACACACACACACACACACATAGACAGAGAGTACAGGTTTAGCTGAATCAGAAGAGATGATACACAGAAAAAAAAATAAAAATTAAGGGGTGAGGAAGGAAAATACTGGAAGGAGAAAGGGAGAAATGGAATGGGGCAGGCCACAACTCATAAAAGAGGTAAGAAAAATCTTGTTCAGCAGAGGAGAGAAGGGAGGAGGTGAGAGGGGGAAAGTGAAGCTCACTCTCTTCACATATGGCTTAAGGAGGGAATAACATGATCACTAAATTTGGAATGAAAATCTATCTTACACTACAGGAAAGTATGGGAAAAGAGGACAAGTGGGGTGAGGGAGATGATAGAAGGGAGGGCAAATAAGAGAAGGGAGTAACTAGAAGTAAACACTTTTGGGAAGGGACAAGGTCCAATGAGAGAATAGAGGAAAAGGAGAGGAGAGGGTAGGATGGAGGGCAATATAGTTAGTCTTCCACAACATGACTATTATGGAAGTCTTTTGCAAAATGACACATGTATAGCCTTTACTGAATTGCTTGCTTTCTCAGTGGGGATGGGTAGGGAGGGAGGAAGGGAGAGAAGTTGGAATTCAAAGTATTAGAAACAAATGTTGAAAATTATTATTGCATATAACTGGGAAATAAGAAATACAGGTAATGGGGTATAGAAACTTATCTTGCCCTACAAGAAAAGAGAGATGATGGGGATAAGGGAAGGGTGGAATGTTATAGAAGAGACGGTACATTCAGGGAAGAGGTAATCAGAATGCAAGGTATCATGGGATGGTGGGAGGGGAAAGATGGAGAGAAAAATTGGAACTCAAAATTTTGTGGAAATGAATGTTGAAATCTGAAAATAAATAAGTAAATACCAAAAATAGGGAACTCACTGTTTGACACAAATTGCTGGGAAAATTGGATAACAATGTGTTGGAAACTGGGCTTGGATCAATGCCTGACACTGTGCACAAGAATAAAGTCCAAATGGATACATGATCCATGTATAAAGACTGATACTATAACCAAATTAGGGCAATAAAGAATAGTGTATTTGTCAGATCTAAGGAGAATGAAGAAATTTTTGACCAAACAAAAGATAGAGAACATTTGAAGTGCAAAATGGATAATTTTGATTACATTAAATTGAAAAATTTTGCACAAACAAACCCAATGCAACCAAGATTAGGAGGGAAGCGGAAAACTGGGAAAGAATTTTTGCAAGTAGTGTCTGTGATAAAGGCCTCATTTCCAAGCTACATAGAGAACTGAGTCAAATGTACAAGAATACAAGTCATTCCCCAATTGATAAATGGTTAAAGGATATAAACAGGCAGTTTTCAGAGGAAGAAATTAAAGCTATCTATAGTCATATGAAAAAATATTCTAAATCACTATTGATTAGAGAGATGCAAATCAAAACAACTCTGAGATACCACAATACACCTATCAGACTGGCTAATGTGACAAAACAGGAAGATGATAAATGTTGGAGAAGATGTGGGAGAGTTGGAACACTAATTCATTGTTGGTGGAGCTGTGAGCTAATCCAACCATTCTAGAGAACAATTTGGAACTACGCCCACAGGGGTACAAAAATGTGCATACCTTTGAACCAACAATATCACTTCTAGGACTCTATTCCAAAGAGATCATAAAAATGGGAAAGAGACCCACATGTACAAAAATATTTATAGCAGCACTCTTTGTGATGGCCAATAATTAGAAATTAGCCATTGGGGAATGGCTGAACAAGCTGTGGTATATGAATGTAATGGAGTACTATTGTGCTATAAGACATGATGAACAGGAAGACTTCGAGAGGCCTGGGAAGACCTATATGAACTGATGCTGAGTGAAATAAGCAGAACCAGGAGAACTTTGTACACAGCAACAACCACAGTGTACAAGGAATTTTGCTGATGGACTTAGCCCTTCACAGTAACTCAAGGACCTAAAAAAATTCCCTGTGGACTCTTGAGGCAAAATACTTTCCACATCCAAAGAAAGAATGAAGCAGACCACTTTCTCTTGTGTTATGTTATGTTTTGTTTTGTTTTCATGGTTTTTCCCATTCATTTTAATTCTTCTATGCAATATGACTAAAGTGAAAATGTATTTAATAAGAATGTATGTGTAGAACCTATATAAGATTGCATGCCATCTCAGGGAGGGAGGGGGTACGGAGGGGGAAAAGATGGAGAGGATGGGGGAAAAAGTCTAAGATATATGGAAGTATTGTAGAAAACTGAAAACAAATAAATTAATTAATAAAAAGAGAAAAATAAATGTAACAAGGAAAAAATTTGAAATATTGTGTGAATTACCAAAAATGAAAGAGACACTTTGTGAGTACATGATTTTGGAAAAAATGGCGCCGATAGACTTGGTCCAAGCAGCTACCACAAACTTTCAATGCGTTAAAAAAACAAAATACAGTGTCTGCAAAATCCAATAAAGTGAAGTACAATAAAATGAGGCATGCTTGTATGACGACATATTTGAATTCAGGTTTTCCTGATACCATGTCCTGTGCTATGATCCAATGCAATACTTAGGTGCCTAATTATAGAACCACATATGAATAAGCTGAAATGATAGGCAAAATCTAAGTGTAAAAAAGACAGCAACTACAGGGAAAGACCCATAAATACTACCCCTGAACATGACCCTCTGCAGCAGCTTCTTTAACCTTACCACAATTATTCCTCTCAAAGGGAACTTCATGTCGGTATCTGTGGCACTACCAAAATAGCTACTCAATATCTGTATCTATTATCATTGTGTGGCAAGCTTATACCTAAAATATTCCTACAATCTATGTCAACATCAAATTTCTTGAGGATCCTTGATAATCCCCTTTTTTTCTATATCGGTCCTATGGCATCATTATGTCCTAGCTATGACATGTTCTAATCAGATCCCAAAGGTTTCCTGTGGAGTTATTGCTTCCTGAGAATACCCTTAATTGTCCATAAAATATTATGCCATTACCTACTTGATTGATAGTGTGCTTCACTGTGTGAACCAGTATTTCAATTGACCAACAGGTAATTACCCAAAAGCTGACTCATTCACTGTTGGGAGAACTCCTCAGCCAGGCTTTTTCATTATCTCTAGTCTGTTGTGCTCTATCTATGTGAACATCAAACCCATTCACAGAATCACAGAATCTGAGAATTAGAAGGAACTCCAAAGGCCAAACAGCCCAAACCATATACAAAAAAACATATATTCCCTATAACTAACCTCCAAGGAAGGGAAGTCATCACCTCTCTTGGAGATCCCATTATGTCCAATTGTTGGAAGTTTCCCCTGACATAAAGCTTCAATTGGCATCTTTACAACTTTTACCTTCTGGTTTTTTTTGAAATGTATTGATGGGATGTGTTTTTATATTACAGACATTTAGAAATCATTCTCCCACTTAGCCTTCTCTTGTAATAAAGTAAAACCTCATCTGAAAGTGCTCACAAGATTTCACATCTATAGTACTCCTTCTCTCTCCTTTAAAAACAAAAAAAAGGAAACCTCTTTCCTCTTCCTCTTACCAGCCATACCACTGGGGAAGAAAACAAACAAATTTCTTTTAACAAATATGCATAATCAAACAAAACACATTTCCTTAATGGCTAATACACACACACATACATATATCCATATAAACATATAATGTATTGGTATTTTATTGTTATAAGCTAGCAAATGACTAGAATAAGCTATGTTTTCACTTAAATATTCAGAATACTTACATTAAGTATTAACAAAATGGAACTTCTATTATATAAACATAAGAAAAATATTAATATTTTTTAAACCTCATGTAAACTATGGCTCTTATTGAAATGTGTTCCCATAGAAAGGATTTGCTATAAATGTCACAGTCATTTTAATGATGTATGACTGAATGAGATTCATTTTGCTAATTTCATATATGCATATGTAGATATTATGCAATAATATATTATGTGAGTAGTTTGACAACTAATTTCTACAATTCAGTATTTATTCCATCAGTTATTGGATCTGGATGTTTAACTGCAAGGTGATTTTTATTTATTCAATTTGTAAAACTGTGTATTTCCTTCAGAGCACATGTTCAAAATGAGTTTTGATTACGATATATACTCATAGGAAATATATTACTGCATAATATTCAATGATATATTGTTGCATAATATATGCACATATATTCCAAGAATTATGACCATCTTCTCACACTGGTTCACACAATTTCCAACTGTAATTCCAGAGGACTCACAATGAAGCATGCTGCCTACTTCCTGATAGAGAGCTAATAGATTGAGAGAGCAGATGGAGACATTTTCTTTTCATGGCCATGGTGGGAATTTGTTTGGTTTAACTATACAACTTTCTAACAGGTAAAAAAAAACAGTCAGTGCAAAGGGGGAAAAACATTTTCTGGAACTAGCAATTCTGTTCCTTCAAAAATTCTTCGATTTCTTCCAAATTTTGCAAATTTCTTCTTCCCAAATTCAAACTCTGGACCCCTCCAGTTCCTTCAACTCCCCTACACAATTTTCTTCTTATCCTGGCTCCAGTTTTTCTTATCCTTAACCTTCTCCCATGGAAACTGGAAATTGAATGAAATTAATTAAATGACTATTTCAGTGCAAAGATAGTTCACATTGATTTGAGTTTGCAGCAAAGCTAGTCAAATAAGTGAGATAAGAGTTACTTTCTTCTCAAATGTCATAGGTTGATACATATTGTGTAAGCTGTCTGGGGAAAAAAGCTATAACAATGTAAAAACTGTACAGTAATTTTAATTGTGGACTATGTGCTGCAAGTATCCTGCAAAGATTTTTTTTCATGATGCTATGTCTAACCGCGGGTATGAAAGTCAGTTGAGACAGAATGAAAACTCTTTCTCTCATCCATGTTCAGTACAACATCTGGAGATTTACCTACTCCCTAAATCACAAATATTATATGTTTTTGGAACATTATCTATTTGAAGGGAAAAATATATTTTAAGAAACAGAGTGGTTTATCAACAAGAGAAGTGAATTTGGAGTCAGATGATCTACAATTGACTCCTGGTATTACTTCCTCTATGACATCTGTTAACTCACCTAACCTCAAGGGGCTCAGTTTCCTCATTTGTAAAATGAGGGAGGTCAATAAGGTTTAAAAGCTGTACATTTATGATTCTACTGTGCAACAAGAATATCTCTTGCTTTAAAAATATCTATAACCTCTCTCCTACTTAAGTAAACATATTATTGCATATAAAAATATTACCAAAGCACTGGAGAAATCACTTTGGAAACAGAACTGGGTGAACAGGGGTTAAACAAAAGAGATTACATTATATTTATCACATTATTAATTATTACATTATATTTCTCATTTTAAAAAAAAATTCCTTGTATCTTGACTACTTAATATAGAACCTATAGAGCCACTCAATTTGATGAACTATTTCCTAATTCCTCAGATTTAAAGAAAAATTAACATCCTTTTACCTATAAGGAAGACAAAGAATATTTTGTTTTATTAGTAGGGTATCATTTAAGTTTTTATTATTGTGTTGGGTTCCACAACTTTCATGGTACAAAAACTGCTTTTAAAAAGTATTAAGCTATTTGGAATTTATTTGAGGTTATTAGTTTGACTTTTTTAAAAATGCAGTAAGGTGCGTGTTCATTTAACACTTTGGGTGTGTTAGAGCATTGGGATCGCCAGTTTTCTCAATATGTCAAAACAATGAGCATACTGACATATGTCCACACTCAGAAGTGTGCTACGATATGGAATAAACTGTTTTTTCTCTTATTGCTGTAAAAAAACCACATACTTTTAAAATAAATGAGTTCTATGAAACATAAACTACTGATCATTCGTAGTTGCATATCATACCAAGAAATCTAGAATTTTTTTTGCCTATTGTCCTAATCCTAAACTTCCCACAGCAATACTGAGCTAAAAGGACACAAGAGATGGGATTAATGTTAGGCGAAATATCCTTCCAGAGCACAATAAGTGGAGGTAGGAGGTCCCCAGAAAGGAAGAATGTTTTAAATATTGCTTGCCTTCTATTGCCAGAGACTTCTGCTCTCTCTAGCATGTGGGTACTTGTTTCGCAAGATCAATTTATGTATGTTCCAGTGGAGGGCCAAAGTCTCTAGTATACAGTTACACTGGAAATTCAATTTCCAAATGGAAGGGGAGGCAATTTTCAAAACTTGTTTGGGGCACACAAATACTTTATCTGGGCTGTGGAAGAGGTTAGCCAAGTGGATGAATGTCTGTGTGTGTGTGTATTTGTGTGTGACTTCACTCCCAAAACTAAACATAAAAAATTTTGTACTACATGTACAATTTTTACATGTAGTAATGTACTACATGTAAATTTTTCAGTGTACATATGTCTTATTAGCACATATGATCAAGAGTTTCCTATATAAAACTATGAATCTGAAATAAGAAGGAGGGGAGGAGAAAGAACAAGCCTTTGTATAGCGCCTACTATGTGCCAGGTACTGTGCTAAGTGCTTTTTTCCCCAAATATTTGTCATTTGATCCTCACAACAACCCCTTAAGGGGAGTGCTGTTCTTATCACTATTTTACAGTGAAGGAAACTGAGGCAAACAGAAGGAACTGACTTGCCCAAGGTCACATAGTTAGCAAGTGTCTGAGACCTGATTTGAGTGTCAGGGGTGATGAGCGGTGTCAAAGGCAGAGATCAGGTTGGGGATTGAGAAAGTGATAAGATTTGCAATTAAAAGATCATTGAGAAGGTGGAGCCAAGATGGTGAATAGAAGGCATCAACTCACCTGAGCTGTCACCCAAACCCCTCTGAACACATCTAAGTGATGCCATAAAGCAATTCCTGGAGCTGCAGAACCCCCCAAAAATAGGGTGAAATAATTTTCCAGCCAAACACCACTTAGAAGGCGAGCAGGAAAGCTCTGTTGCCCCAGGGTAAGAATGGAGCACAATCCCAGCATAGCTCAGGACCCAGCAAACCAGAGGCTGGCCTTGGGAGTCACTACATCCAGAGCTATGAGCCCACAGAGGCTAAGGGGGCCCAACAACTGATCAGAAGGAGATTAAAGAGGTATCTTTGCTAGCACTACCACAGGACTCTGTTGCTTTGCCCATACTTGGCCAGCACATCACGGTCCCAGGTGAGAAGAACTAGCACAGCAGAGCTTGCGATCACAGTGGAAGGGAGACCCTCCTCACAATTCTGTGGCAGAAGAGAGTGCTTGTGGTAGCTCACAGAACACAGGCTGGAAGAGGAGTAAACATCCCAGTCACACTGCGAAGAGTGAGAGGAAGGGGATGGAGGCATCGATTGTAAACCCTTCTCAAGGAGCTTAGCCACAAAAATGAGGAGGGATATAGAATAATAGGTAGAAGAGAAGGACTGACCAGGGAGAAATTTTTGAGAATGGGGAAGACAGTGAGCATGTTTATAGGCAGGAGAGAAGTAGCCAGTAGAGGGGGAGAGAGATTAGTGAGAGAGTAGGTAGGATAGAAGGGGTCATCGACTGATGAGGACGGGATGCAATGGGCTGAACAGTGCATATAGAGGGATTAATATTGGCAAGGAAAAAGGCCAACTCTTTTTGTGGAAAGGAAGAGAGCCTCCAGGCAAATGGCCCCAATTTGTTTCAGTGAAATATGAGGCAAAGTTCTCACCTGAGAAGATAAGGGTGGGGGAGCCTCAGAATGTTTGAGGAGGAATGAAAAAGGTTAGAAAAGCCTTTGTGGTGGGATAATGAATACATTAGGGAAGTGTAAAAGGGTTATCTTATCCGCAGATCGTGAAACAGTACCCTGAGGCTGGCGTTTGGTATGGCAAAATCAGTGACAGGTTACAAAGGCAAAGGGTCTAGATAGGGAGGGGAAGAAAGCGTGGCAAGGGCAAGGGGATCACCAGAAAAAAGAAGTAAAGGGTGGAGGGATTGGAGGTCTCAGTGAGGATGAACAGGGTTAAGGGCTATCAAGGAAAAGAGATGGAATGACAAAAGATATAGCAACCTTTGAGATTTGTAATGAGTGCCCATTTCTAGGTGAGGAAATTAAAGATCAGGATTAGTCAAGGTGAGTAGACCTCAAATGACAAACTGGTGTTCAAATTCAGGTATTCTGAATTTAAGTTTCTATGCCTTGATCTGGACTACTTCATGTTTTCAAAGATTCAGTGCAAAGAAAAGAACTTGTAAAATCCCAGATATGGAAAGTTCGAAGAGCAGTACTGTATGTATTGCCATGATTCAACAGTGGCAACTTTGAAGACCCCGCCTCTATCAATGATCATGCCAGGATGTAAGTGCTAAATAAGGTCAGCAAATGCAGGCCCTTGCAATAAAAAGATAAACACTTTAGGGAATCTGATTCAATAAATGGTCAAATTATCTACGATCTTCACTAAGCATTCTGTATTATTGTTTTCCTATGGATTTCTAGTGATTTCTGGGTAAGGTAATTTCTATTGTACATTTTATCATTCGGCAGATAGGTGGTATATTGGATAGAGTGCTGCACGTGGAGTCAAAAAAATTCCTCTTCTTGAGTGCAAATCTGGCGTCCGTCACTTACTACCTATGTGACCCTGGGCAAGTCACTTTACTGTGTTTGCCTCAGTTTTGTCAGAGTTGGAGAAGGAAATGGCAAACCACTCCAGTACCTTTGCTAAGTGTGACCCCAAATGGGGTCACAAAGAGTCGACCTAACCAACAATAATAAAATTTTATCATTGACTTTATATAGTCTCATGGTGATTTGGGAGCATGTAATTTTTGCATTATTGATTCTTGCTCCCATATTCTGGGCTTCTTCTCTTCATTGTAACCTGTCAACTATCTTAGCTCCAGACACTAGGAGATATATATATATATGTGTGTGTGTGTGTGTGTGTGTGTGTGTGTATGTATGTATGTATGTATGTATAGATGCACATATACATACACATAGACATTTATGTATATTTATAATTGAGGAGAATATCTCCCTAACTGAAAACTTTTTAGTCATAGCTTCCAATCTCTAGCACCTCCAGCTTTTGCCAGGCTAAAATTGTCTTTTCTTGGGAACACTCTTGGTAATTATAATTATATGCTGATTGATTTCATTTTTTTCCTCTTTCTGTTTACATCATTGTAATCATTTTGTGTGCTGTTTGGTTCTGCTTACTTCAACCTATATCAGTTCACATGAATTCCCATGCTTCTCTGAATTCTTTACATTCATTATTTCTCATGAAATAATAACATTTCATTTAATTAATGGACCACATTCTAGTAGCCATTGACCAACTAATGAATTTCCTGCTAGTTCTTTCAGTAGTGTAGGATGTGGTTTCAAATCTCTTCTTTACTCAAGCCAAAGAATTTTACAACACCCCTTCCTCTATTAATAATACTTAACATGTATCTTTAAGGTCTGAAAGTGCATTACAAATATCTCCTTTTATCTTCACAATAACCCTGAGAGATAGGTGCTATTACTTTCATCTCTATTTTATAGATGAGGAAACTGAAGCAGAAGAGTTTTAGTGACTTGCTGAAGATCAACCAGCTAGTAAGTGTCTGCAGTTGGATTTGATCTCAGATTATCCTGAATCCAAATGTACCATTTTAACCACTGCATCATCTAGTCACCTATATACATGAAGGTTGTCTCTCCATTAGAATGTAAGCTACTTGAAATAATGGACTGCATTGATTTTCACACTGCCTTCCTAGCAATTACTATGTACCAGATGTTTAGTAATTGCTAATTGCTTGATAGCTTGATAGTTGACCTAGGTCCCAGCCCATATGACTTGAGTCACATTTCTCCTTACCCTTTCCCATTCAGCAAGAACTTCATACTTCACTGAAAAAATAGGGTCATCTGTCATGAATTGATCAATTCTGCCCTTCATATCACTTTACTTTTTCTATTGTTTTATTTATTTTTCTGAATTAAATGTAAAAATTTTAAAAAATTGTTTCTTAAAATTTTGAGCTCCAAATATTCTCTCCTTCCCCCCTTTCCCCTTCCTTAAGAAGGTAAGCAATTTGACAGATTATAAATGTGAAGTCATGCAGAACATATTTCCATTTTAGCCATTTTGCGAAACAAAGAAAAACAAAGAAAAAGAAAAAAAATTAATAGTATGCTTCAACCTGCACTCAAGGTTTATCAGTCTCTCTGGAGGTGGATAGCATTTTTTCATCATGAGATTTTTTTGGAATTGTCTTGGATAAATTGTGTTCATCAGAGTCTTTCACAAATTGATCATCATTGTAAGATTGGCTTTACTTTGTACAGTGTTCTGGTTCTGCTCATTTAATTTTTCATCATTTCATGTAAGTTTTTCTGAAACCATCCTGCTCATCATTTCTTACAACATAATAATATTTTATCACAATCATATACCACAACTTGTTCAGTTATTCCCCAATTGATGGACATCCCCTTAATTTCCAATTCTTGACCACCACAAGAAGAGCTGTTATAAATGTTTTTGAATATATGGGTCCTTTCCCTTTTTCTTTGATCTCTTTGGGTTACAGACCTAGTAGTGGTATTGCTGGATAAAAGAGCATGCACAGTTCTATCATTCTTTGGGCATAGTTCCAGATTGCTCTCCAAAATGATTGAATAAGTTCACAACTCCACCAACAGTGTATTAGTGTCCCAATTTTCCTCTATCCTCTCCAACATCTGTCATTTTCCTCTTCTGCCATATCAGCCAATCTGATACAATGAGGGGGGCCTCAGAGTTGTTTTAATTTGCATTTCCCTAATCAATAGTGATTTTGATCATTTCTTTCATATGACTATAGAATGCTTTGATTTTCTCCTTCTGAAAACATTGGGGAACAATAATAAAGTTGACTCATTTCTCTATATATTTGGAAATTAAGGCTTGTATCAAAGAAATTTGCTGAAAACTTTCCTTCTTATCTTGGCTATATTACCTTTTAAATTCTTGTAATCAAAATTATCCGTTATATAACCCATAATGCTCTCTATTGGACAGCTAAGAGGCATAGAAGATACAGTGCTGGACCTGGAGTTAGGAAGATTCCTCTTCCTAAATTTAAATTCTGCCTCAGACATTCACTAGCTGTGACCCTGGGCAAGTCATTTCATGCTGCTTGCCTCCGTTTGCTCATCTACAAAATGAGCAGGAGTAGGAAATGACAAATCACTCCAGTATCTTTGCCAAGAAAGAGTCAGATATGATAGAAGCACAACAACTCTCTCTTATTTGGTCATAAATATTTCCCTAATCCATAGAGCTGACAGGTAAAATTTTCCATGCTTCCCTAATTTGCATATGATGTCACCCTTTATGTCTAAATCATGTTTCCATTTTGACCTTATCTTGGCATGCAGTGAGATACGTTGGTCTATGCCTAGCTTCTTCTCAGTTTCCAGTTTTCCCAGCAATATTTGTCAGAGTTCTTTTCGCAAAATCTTGTTTCTTTGAGTTTATCAAACACTAAATTACTATGGTCATTTACTACCATGTATTGTACTATTCCACTGATCTACCACTCTGTTTCTTAGCCAGTATAAGATTGTTTTCATAATTACCATTCTGTAATATAGTTCAAGATTTGGTGCTACTAAGCCATCTTCCTTCACATTTATTTTTTAATTAATTCCTTTGATAAAATTTTTCTTGTTTTTCCAGATGAATTTTGTTATTACTTTTTCTAGTTTTATAAAATAATTTGTGGTAGTTTGAGTTATATGGCATTGAATACATAAATTAATTTTGGAAGAATTGGTATTTTTATCACATTGGCTTGGTCTACTCATAAGTAATTACTATTCCTCCAATTATTTAGACCTAACTTTATTGGGAATGGTGTTTTATAATTGTGTCCACATATCATATATAAAATCCTGGGAATTGTTCTGTGAAGTTTGGAATCAGTCAAAGAGTCCCACTTGAGGTCCTAGAGGGTCATATGTGAGCTTTAGGCTGAAGGTTCTCCAATCCTGCCCTATTACATGATCAGTTTTTGTGAAGGTGCCACGTACAGTTGAGAAAAAGCTATACTCTTTTCTATTCCCTTTGATTTCCTCCAAAGGTCTATCATATCTAACTTTTCTAAAATTCTGTTTATCTCCTTAACTTCTTTCTTATTTATTTTATAGCCATATTTATCTAGTTATAAGAGGGGAAAGTTGAGATTTGGCCAGAATTATAGTTATACTATTTCCTCATATAACTCATTTAACTTTTCCTTTAAAAAATTAAATTATAGTTTCCCTGCCTATCTCTTTTAATTAGGTCTATTTTTACTTTTGCTTTGTCTGAGAGCATGGCTGCTAATGCAACTCTTTTTTTTTTTTTACCTTAGCTGAAGCATAATAGATTCTGCTCCATTCCTTTATTTTTACTGTGTGTCTCTCTGTTTCAAGTGTGTTTCTTGTAAACAACATATTGTTGGATTTTGGTTTTAAGTTCATTCTGCTATCAGCTTCCATTTTATGGGTTACTTCA
>JAQQSK010010925.1:0-12483 GCA_028658325.1 Potorous gilbertii | reverse complement strand
GATAAGTTCAACCTGGAATTGAGCAGGAGAAAAGTTGGCTAGACTGCCTTTGGGGAAACAACAAAATCCTCTAATGACCACAAATTTCAAATAGAAACAAAGTCCATATTTTTAATATCATTATTGGACTGGTTTTGCGTCATGGCTATATTCCATGAAATGGGATAGTCTTTGAAGAACTGAAAATGAATATTACACAAAGGAAAATGTAGAAAAGCATGTAGAAAGCTAGGTGGCTCAGTGGTTAGAATGCCAGACTGGAGTCAAGAAGACTCCTCTTCCTGAGTTCAAATATGGCCTCAGATACTTTCTGGCTGTGTAATCCTGAGCAAGTCACTTAACTCTGTTTGCCCCAATTTCCTCATCTGTAAAATGAGCTGGAGAATGAAATGATAAACCACTCCAGTATCTTTGCCAAGAAAACACAAATGGAGTCATGAAGAGTCAGACATGACTGAAATGACTAAACCAAAAAGGAGAGTGTGAACAAGTTACAACACATAAAACAATCAATGAGGGACTCAGAAGGACAGGAGTAAAAGATATTATAAGGCTAAGTATGGCAGCAAAAGAAGATGTGCTGGGTGAGGGATGACAGGTAGACAATCAGAGGACTCACTGTCCTCTGTCACTGCCCTTGCTTGTCAGAGAAAAGCAAGGAAAGTCACCAGCACATTAGGTGGACCACCCTTGCTGTTGTGAACGCATGGTAGAGAAGGGGAACAAACATTTATTAAGCACCGAGACACTGTGCTATGGGTTTTACAAATATCTCATTTGATCCTCATAATAATATTATGTTGTAGGTGCTATTCTCCTTATTTTACAGTTGAGAAAACTGAGGCAGACTGAAGTGAAATGATTTGCTCAGGGTTACACAGTTAGTAAGTGCCCTAGGCCATATTTGAACTCAAGTCTTTCTGATTCCAAGCCCAGTGCTCTATCCACTGGATAGAGTGGTAGGGCACCAATGAGAATTCCACTAGGTGGGCAGGTATGGGTGGGTGTGGTCTGTATCATTGAAGAGAGGGTCTAAATTGACAAACTCACAAATCTATTTGAATATTTGAGCATGATTATCTGCATATATGTTGTATCCCCCTAGCTGAGTGTAAAGTCCTGGAGGACAGAGTCTAAGTCAATTTTCATCTATACATCTCCAGCCCAGGATGCCAGTGCATTACAAAGATAAGGAGCTTAATAATATCATTGAGGTGAATTGAATTCCAACAGTCTTGGCTGCTCTCAACAGGCACATTTAAAATGGCATTAGAAACACTTGGAGTGTGCACAGAAAGAAGATGTGACTGTTCATTCTGCCATCTTTAGCATTGTTCATAATTGCAACTGACATGTATTTTTTTGAGGGGGAGACAATTGGGTTTAAGTGAATTGCCCGAAGGCACATAGCTAATAAATGTCAGGCGTCTGAGTTGGGATTTGAACTTAGCTCTTCCTGACTCTAGGGCAGGTGCTCCATCCACTGTACCACCTAGCTGCCCCACAACTGATGAATTTTAAGAAGGATTTGGAAAAGGCAGAGCGCATCCATACCAGGGCAGCCAAGAAGGTGAGGGATTTCAAAATCACATCCCAGGGTCAGAGGAGGGAGAATGGGGATAGTTAATCTGGAGAAGAGGAGACTTCAGAGTGAAACGATCGCTGACTTCCCTAATGTAAAAGGGTTTGATGTAGAAGAGATAATTGGACATGTTCTCCTTAGCTCAGAGGGACAAAGTTATAGCAAACAAAACAAAAGAAATCAAACAACCACCCCCCCAAAAAAAAAACCAGGCAAATTTCAATTTGATATAAGGAAGAATTTCCTAACCATTAGAATTGTCCAGAAAAAGACTGCTTTGGGAGATGGTGGATCATTGCGGGTGTTCAAATGAAGTTTGGTTTGGAGAGGTTTCAGCTAGATGACCTTTGGGGTCCTTGCAATTCTTAAATTCTCTGACACTCTTGAGATAGAATATCATATGTATAATCCATGAGCCTCTCCTCTATGGATTCATGTGGATTAGGGTTCTGATCATTTTCAATCTATAATTTATCTCAAATCATCTGTCTTGAATTTCTATGCCCCTCACTCTCAAATTTTAGAACTGGGAACTCCTAAGATCAACTAAATTCAGATTTTACTATGCTTATGGACTATGCAAGGAACAAATATTGACACAGCAAAATGTTTAATTGGGACAGAATTGAAAAATAAAGCAGAGAAACACAAACTTTAGCACTCATTTCTGAAAAAAGTGTATCTGTACCCTATTTTCTCACTAGATAATCTCACTAGATTATCCTGGAAGTTAAAGTAAACTCTTGCAAAACTCCTCTCTTAAATGGGAGAAGCATGGAAAAGTCTCTGGTGAGATCTAACAGAAGATTGAGAAACTTGGCCCACAAAAGGCCAGTTGTCCAGTTTCAGTCACTCCCAGTTCTCGCTCTTCTCAGCTCCCCTCAGCATAGGCAGGACTCCCCTATGTAGAGCCAAAGATAAGGCTGACCTGCTGTTATAACCGATCTTCTATAGGCTGCCACCATCACTGTCTGTCTTCCATCCCACCTTGGCCACAAAAGCCCCTGAGTAGGAGAAGGCTGCCAAACATTCTCTGTGGAAGGAACTCCAACAAATTTCTGGGACTGATAAAATACCTAAGCTTTTAAGTGACTGGTATGGAATGAGTTTCCTCTCTCTTGTGTTCATCTAGGATGCCGAGATTTCTTGGTAGGACCCTGTCTTCTCACTGAAGTTCCTGACAGTTAGTTAGAAGGTGATGTCATTGTTTCTTTGAAATCTTTAAAGCTCAAGATAATAGGTCTCTTTCAACCAATGTCTCAGCTGAGATGTCTATGACTGGATTTTCACCATCTTCTGAGACTCTTTAAAATTTGTATTTGTTTGTATGGGTCATTATTTTTCTTTTGTCTTCCTTCAATCCTCTGCCCCAAGATTTTAAAAAGTGGGAAAAACCCTCAGAATTTGCATAGTCCGAAAAAGCAGATTCCCACATCAGTTTCCTGGCTCTTTTCCAAATATCAGTAAGCATGGAGTAAAACCACTAGAGTCTTTTCTGGAGGTATTAAACACATGTCCTAGGAAGGCTACGTGCTGATCCCTTCTGCTTAGGCTTTGGGCCTGTTTAGCATGTGCGATTCAAATGTTCTGGCTGTGGGTCTCCTTGAGGATAGCATTGTGTAATTCTATACATCTCAATTCCTGCCAAAGCTAGGCATCTCCTGGAGTAGTTCACTCTTGAATTCTTGACCCTGATTAGTATGAAACCTGGAAAAGAATCCATACTCTCCAATAAACACTTCTCCTACAATACCTTGGTACTGTGGAAGTCTTTGGGTTCCTGGGTAGGTAGACCTGTGCATGCTGGGTGGAGTGGTTTGTTGCCAATGAGATAAAGCTTATGCTATCCCTGTCCCCTCCCAGAGACAACTCCACAGACTTACAGCTGCTTATGACTTCAACTAAGAAATTCGAGTGGAGAGTACTTTCCTTTGAACTTATTTAACAGCAGTCATATTTCTTGCATACATCTGCCAGCAGAATCTATTCCACATCAGATCTAGAGTTTTCTCTTGACTCAAGTGTTCAAAATCACCAGAGAGGGCTTTCCAAGCCATGAATCAGTCGAGAAGAGTATATAAAGCTCTGTCTATATACTCCATTACAGACCTCCTACTCCTGTACCATTGGGCATGATCACCTTTCTGTCTATCAGCTTTACCCTTATCTCTCTGATCAACTGCCACAACTATAATCACAAGACTGTCTTTTACTTATATATATGTTTTACTTATATATGGTTATATCAATAGATATAACCATAATGTTTCATAGTCTTTCATATACTTGTCTACCTGAGTCAATCTAGTATCACTCAAATGTTCCCTAGACATTGTCATGCTCTGAAGCAACCTCTCTGAACTTAAGTCAGACTCAGTAGACGCCCCCAAACTCCCACGTCAATACCCTTCAGTAATGGTCTCTTCCTATCACTGAGCACCAGTTCTCCAAAAACTGAGCAGTTGCTGAACCCAGCGCACAATTCTACAGCGACACTCCAGAACATAGTTATACAATGATTCCTTAAATCACTTTGTCTGGATTGCTAGCAGAGTCTGTCCAGCATAAATTGCTGCCAAATTATAACCTAGACCTTGAAAACATCATTGAAGCCTATTAGTGCAAGGCTGAAAGTAAAAGCAATTTAAGCAATGTTATTTACTAAAACAGGCAACTAGTGTAAGCAATTTACACCTCAGAAGCTCTATCTATCTTGGACAAGCCTCCACAAAATGTAATCTATGTGACCCTCATTTCTGAATTCCCATGTGTTTGAGTTAGATCTTGGGATTATTTTTAACTCATGATTTATCTAATCTGCTAAAAGACCTGTTTCAGAGCACCATAATCCTATCCAGTTTAGAGAGATAGAGAGAGGGAGGGAGGGAGGGAGAGGGAGGGAGAGAGAGAAGGAGGGAGAGAGAGAGAGAGAGAGAGAGAGAGAGAGAGAGAGAGAGAGAGAGAGAAAGAGAACTTTGTTTTCACTATCCTAATAGAGCAGGCAAGAAATATGCATTAAAATAGTAACATATTACAAAGTAAAGAGAAAACTAAATTCTACATCAAATGAATAAAATGAAACAACATAAGTAAAGTCCTTTATAAACCCTAAAGCTCTCTATAAAAGCTAGTTATCAACCATTTCTGAAGAATAATACCAGAGTGGGAAAAGCAAGTCAAAGTCTCTTGTGCAGCTTAACCAAAGGCATGTATTGCCTCAATCTTTCTCAAAGATGTCTGTCAGATAGTCAACTAGCAATTATTAAGCACTTGTTGTGTGCCCAATACTCTGCGAAGCATGGTCAGTTTCCACAGCCATGGTCACATAAGCCTTCTTTCTCCTGACTTTTCTATTCAGCATACTCTTTGCTGCTGGCCAAAAGATTATACCACTACTGTCGCTCTCCCTGAACTAGGTGCCATGATCACTATCCATCCACACTTTCCTTCACAACCTCATGAAAAGTGTATCTTTGTCCTTGACCCATCAGGTCAGTGCCTTGGGGTCCACAGTCTCATCATTATGCATATATACTTTTTATCAAGCATGCCTATATTTGCTAATCTGTGAACATGCTGTATCCACCTGGTGGAATGTAAGGTCCCTGAGAGCAGAGGAGGTGTTGTTTGTGTCTCCAGTACCTAGGACAGTGCCTGACACACAGAAATCACTTAAAAATTGCTTTTTGATCAATTGAATCTTCCCATCACATCTGTTCCCATCTGTTGCATGAGGAATAATACTGGTGTCCCAGTAAACAGCCAGCATACCAGTCATCTTTCTAATGATAGGAGCTGCCATTTGTATGGTACCTACTATGTGCTGGTTACTGGCCTAAGCTCTTTCAAGTTACCTCATTTAACTTCACAAACAGCCCTGAAAGATAGGGTTTTGTTGTGGTGGTTTACAATTGAGAAAGTTGAGTCAAACAGAGACAAGGTCACATAGCTAGCAAATATCTGAGGCTGGATTTGAACTCAGGTCTTCCTAACTCCAGGTCTAGGATTCCATCCACTGTGTCACCTAGCCACCTCTCCCTAACCCTTTTTGTTGTTGTGTCCATCCTTTGTTGCTGATGAAGACCAGGTCATCAGGGAAATAATGACTTGCACCTGACTTTGTTTTGAGTGAGGGAGGGCTGTGCAGGTCACCAGCCTCACTTCTCTTCCAGAGCCATCTGAATCTATTGACCAGATATTCATCAGGATGACTGGAAATGACTCAGGATGCACTGGGAGACCTTGGGCCCTTTAGACCAAGATCTATTCAGGTACTCACTTAGGGTGAGGTAATGCCCATTCATTGAATAGGCCTGTTTGAGAAGTAGCCAGGGGATGGCCCCTTTAATGAGGCCCCTGCCTAAGGGCTCTCTCCTGGACCCTCCTGGCTTAAGAGTGATTATCAATAGTAACTTGCTCTTTCCCTCCCAATCTGAAGTCTTTACCCTTTTTACCACTATATATCCAACTGAATAGATGTTTTTCTAAGTCTTCAGTGGATACAGAGAGCTCTAGACTCTCTGGGGCACAAGCTGGGGCACATGCTGGGACACAGGGAGGTCTCAGTGGAAACATCATTAAATATTATGGTTCCTGTGCGACCCTCACCCAGCCTCAGCTTTCTCCTCCATAAATGAGAATAACAGTAGAACCTCCCCCACAGAATGGTGAAACTACTAGGGGCAATATGGGTACTGTTCTGCAAAACTTTAAAGTGATATTTAAAGTAGAACTATGTATTATCATGATTAGAGTTGAGAGGGGCTTTTAATTTAAATTCAAGTCTTATTGCCTGCCTAGGTGACCTTGGATAAGTCACTCTATCTTTGGATTTCAGTTTCCTCTTAAGTGAAAGGGGGGAGGGGGGAGACATGGACAGACTAGGTGGTTGCTAAGATACCTTCTGGCTCCAAGTCCCATGATCCTCCTCTATGGAGGCTGGGAGGGAGGGCAGGAAGGAAAGGGGAGGGGGAGAGGTGGCATTGTCCACATTTCAAACTCTTTTCCTGGTGATTCTTTGAAGATGCCTTACATCTTCCACGTTATTGTCACTGATTTTTTTTTAATCCCCTAAAAGCTCATCCTACACAGCAGATTTCTCTAATTAACAGCACCTGGAGAAGAGCTGGGTGCTTCCTGAACACCATCATACCAGGGGGTTTGGAAGATAGAAGATGGGGGTGGGCATGAAGGAGGGAGGCAGCCCCATGTTGGCCCATGCCATCAGAAGGGAAGATATCACAGTCAAACTAGATACAGGCACCCTATTTGGAAACATACTTGCTACACCAATCTTTATCACTTCCACTGAAGGTTGTTAATTAAATTAATTACCCTCACTAAATAGGCTCATGGGGTTTCCCTAGGGTGGCACAGAGATCTTGGCAAGAAACAAGGGGAGGGAGCATCTGTCTTGTGGAAAATTGCTGAGTCCCAGCTCCCCTCCCCAAACAATTAAGGGGGCTAGTCACAGCTCAATTCCCTTGACTTGCCTCATCTGGAGAGAGCACTTGGATGGGCATTGTTTTTGATTAAATGGGGTGAGGAGTGTGAACCAGTATATGTGTGTGTATATGTATGTGTATGTGCGTGTGAAAAGACTCAGGAGATTTGGGTGCTAGGCTGTTCTCTACCACATACCATGTGTAATTGGATAAATCACATCCCATTTCTGGGCTTCAATTGTTTCACCTGTAAAATTAGGTGATTCAATTAAATAATCTTTAATATGACTTCTAGACGACCCCCCTCCTCAATTATCCAACAGTAATAGCTTTAATTTCAATAGCCCTCTTAAAATTTACTAAATGCTTTACCTGAATTTCCTATTTTATTCTCATAACAACACCATAAGATAGGTTCTGTTGTGATTACTACCATTTTATGGAGGGGGAAACTGAGGCTGAGAAAGTGATCTTACCCAGGGTCACAGAGCAAGGGACTGAGGCAAATTTCAAATTCAGTTCTTTCTGACTCCAAGTTCAGGATTCTATCTACTGTTCAGCAGACTGTATGAATCTACTGACCTTGAGGATGAACTTATATACATGTTGTTTCCCCTGACAAGATGCAAACTCTGTGAGATCAGTCTTTGTATTCTATCTAGTGCCTAACACTTTGCTCACCATCTAGTTAAGTGCTTACTTAATAAATGCATTTTGGTTAGTCTCTGTGCCTATGCATGAGTAAATGGATATCTCTCTATGTGTATATATTTGCATCCCTAGGCATATGTACACATAAGGAGTTATATGTATATAAGTAAGTGTCTGCATATGTGATCACGTGCCAACACACTGCTGGTAAAAACAAAGAAAATGGGCTTTGACACTCCCCTTGGCTCCCCTCCCCTTCAGAAAACACACAGCTGTCTCCTTCCAGCTGTCGGTCTGTCTTCTGCTGCTGGCCCGCTGTTATGGTGAAATGTCAAATTCAAACATTCACTCCACAGTATCTCCTTTTCAGGAAAGAGAGTAAAGGCAGGTAATTTATCAAACATTACTTAAAATAGTCCCACTGCCTCTCTTGTCCTCTCTCTTGTTGCTCTGACTGCTTCCTGATTGTTTCGTTGCTTTTCTGTCTCCTGTTTTTCTGCCAGGAGATTGACATCCCCCTGCTAATATAGTCTCTTGGATGCCAGGTGTTGGTGGAACAGATACTTCTCTCTGCCTCAGCCCCCATCTCAGAACTGAGTACTTTGCCGAGCAATGCAGCTCTTATATACACTGGGGTGATGAATCTGATAGATCCTCCTTAGCAGCAGAGAAAGGCTGGGGATGGGAGCTCAGGTAAACGATGTTCTATAGTGGAGATTCTATACAATTATACATTTGCTGATGGAACTTCATCTCCAGCCACCAGGCTGGGCAAAGTTAGTCATGCCCTTAGCTTGTCCTAATTTTGCCGTTACTGGAAACTTTGAGCCTTGTAGGCATATACCAGTATTCACATACCAAAGGCAATCTTGTATGATGGAAAGAGCCCTGGTCTACAATTATAATGAGATGTCAAATTCAATTCTGTTCCACCAACACCTTGCTCTGAAGAACCTGGGTTTAAATCTTGTCTCTTGATGCTTAGGACCCTTGGCAGGTCACTTAAACTCTGGGCCTCAATTTCCTCTTTTAGAAAGCCTTTGAGGTCCCTTCTAAATCTATGATTCTGTTGCCATTTTCCAGGGTCCTAGCCTCTTGGGAAATACACAAAGAACCAAAGGATTAAGGTTGTCACTCTTTATCATCCCCATTTTACAGATGAATACATTTGAGAAGCCAAGGTACCTGCCACATATCTGCCTTCTCTGGTCCCAGCCTGGTGCTCCCTCCCTTTCACAAGCATTATTCCATTATTGTCTCTTTAGAGCTGGAATAAAATCCTAGGGTACTAAGACTTCATGGGGCAGACAGGAGTCCAAGGGGAGAGAGCACTGGGCCTTGGACAGGAGGCCAAGGGGAGAGAGCACTGGGCCTTGGAGTCAAGAAGGCTCATCAACCTGAATTCAAATCTGGTCTTAGACCTCCAAGCCATGTGATCCTGGACAAGTCATTTAACCCTGTTTGCCTCAGTTTCCTCATCTGTGAAATGAACTAGAGAAGGAAATGGCAAATCACTTCAGTATCTTTGGCAAGAAAACCTCAAATCAGGTTGAAAAGAGTCAGATGTAACTGAAAAATGACTCAACATTTGGGATTGTCTCAATATACCTCTTGCTTTTACAGAGAGGGAAAATGAGCCCCAGAGTTACTAAATGAATAGCTCTAGATCACACTAAAAGGAAACAGCAGGTCTAGAACTCAAATCCATGTCTCCTGACACTCAATTCACTATAATTCACTATCCACTATACCAGACCTCTGATTTCTCCTTGTTATAGATGGTGAAATGGAAGCCCAGAGGAGCCAAACAACCTTGGCTGTACCCACCCCGCATGGCTGGGACAGAGCTGAGATTGGAATTCTTGGCTTTGGATCCCAGGCTTCCACCATCACAATTCCTTGTCAAGAGAAGGCCTGTAAGAAAAGAGTAGGGCCCTAAGGCAGGGAGGAAGTCTGGGGGAGTAACAGCAGGGGGGATGCAGATGTCTGAGCAGGTCCTCACCAGAACAGTCTTCTAAAAGGCCGGCATTGTTTGGGACAAAGACAATATGAAACATTCTAGCATCTGCAGCCCAAGCCTCTCTCATTGGGTAACCACAACTTCCCAAGGCCTGGAACAGGAATGCCAAGAATGCACAAGCTCCAAAGGATCTCCCCTGCCTCCTTCTGCTCAGAGAGCCCAGGTTTGCACTAACATTCTGTTTATTTGTTTACTTTGTTGCCTGAAATTAGAAGTGAAAAGCAGAACAGAGAGACAAGATACTCCTCAGGATGGAGCTACCTGCCTACCCTGGGGATTTGATCTTGCCAAGACAATTTGGATTCTGCCTCTGTGTTGCATGCCATCAAATATCCTGGAGTTGTATTCTCCTTTTTTCAATTCCACGGTCTGCTATTGTTTTTTTTGCTGGGATGAATGAATGTAGTGGAACTCTGGGAGGATGGTATGAATCCAGTGTGGCTGCAAGTTTACTGAGGACTGCTTGACCTCCACTGGGTTTCTAGATCTAACAAAGGCATTGCCCAGAAAGACTGATGTTGATATAGTAAAAAGTAGGCTAGACTGGGAGTCAGGAGATTTGAGTTTGAGTTCTGATGCTTGCCTAGTGATGATGGGCAAGTCACTTTGCTTCCAGGACCCATTCTCCTCATCTGGAAAATGCAAAATTCCATTTGTCATTCAAAGTCCCTATTCCCTAACCCTCTCCTCTCTTTACAATCTCCTTACACCTTATTCCCTAACATGGACTCTTCAGTCCAGTGACACTGGCCTCCTGACTGTTCCACAAAAAAAGATATGACATGATTTGGCTCCAGATATTTTCACTGACTATTTCCCATGCCTGAAACACTCATCCTCTTCCACTCAGACCATTGACCTCCTGAACTTCCTTTAAATTCCAGCTAAAATCCCACCTTCTACAGGAAGCCTTCCTCAGCCCCTCTTAATTCTAGTGCCTTCCTTCTGTTAATTATTTCCTAGTTATCCTGTGAGTAGCTTGCTTTGCATATATTACCCACATCCCTTAGCGCAACAAGTGGCAGATAGTAGGCACTTAATAGTTGCTTGTTGATTGATTGATAGAAAATGGGTATAATAACATTGACTACCTGGCTGACACATGTTTAGGAGAGGAATGCTTTGTAAATCTTAAATTACTATATTCGTTCATTCTACAATTCTTTTTCTTACATATGAAACACTGTGTTAAACATAGGGGAAAGATTAGTTTAGAAAAGAAAAAGACAGAGTGCCTGCCTTTGTGGAACTTGTAGACTGGTAGAAGGATAGTCAAGAACACAGGTTATCTGTGATATACAATAGTATATAAGTGCTCTTAAGGGTGTGAAACCAGGGACTATCTGGAGGGGGGGACATGAGCAGTGGTTTTGATCTATGCTGGAACTCAGTTCTTATTTTGTGGCATGAAAGCCACAAGATAGATGAAGGTGTGGCCAGGTAGTGATGGGATATAGAGGTAACAGATGGGGCCACAGAGAAGAGAAACCTCCTACAGGAAGACTTCCCCAACCCCTCTTAATGACAATGCCTTTCCTTTATTCATTATTTCTTATTTATCTAGTAGGGCTTGCTTTGCCTGTGTTTGTTTGTGGGTTGGCGCTCCCATTAGACTATAAGCAGGGGCTGTCTTTTGCCTCTTTTTGTATTCTTAGTGCTTAGCATAGTGCCTGACATATAGTAGGTGATTAATAAATATTTGTTGAATTGAATTCAAATGAATTGAAGAAGCTGAGTTTTCCAAGTGCAGGACAAGTTTGGTTTTCTTGGACATTTATGAGAAAGAGTGGCAAAGCAGGAAAACCTCTGGCCTGATAGTCAAAAGACCTGGGTTTGAGTCCTGGCACTGAGCCTGCTTGACCTTAGAGACATAATTTTGCCTCTGAGCCTCAAATTTTTAATTTGGAAAGTTAACAAACATTGTTAACTGCCTCCTGTATGCTAGGCAATGTGCTAAGCACTATGAAACAAAGGAGGTAGACTTGATAATGTGCAGTTTATCTCACAGTTGGATGGCTTGTAGCTGGGTGGTGCAGTGCATAAAGTGCTGAACTTGGAGTCAGGAAGACCCGAATTCAAATGTAGCCTCAGATACTTACTAGCTGCATGACTTCGGTCAAGTCACTCAATCCCTGCCTCAGTTTCCTCATCTGTAAAATGGGGATAATAAAGCACCTCCCTCCTTGGTAGGTGTTGTATGGGGGGGCATAGGGGACAGTAAGAACAAAGCCATGGAGATGGGGCACAGAGTGTACAGAATAGCAAACAGGTCAATATGGCTGAACTGAAGAGTGCATAGATAGAAGTAATGTGTGATAAGACTGGAAAGATGAGAAAGAGTCAGAAGCAAGAATTTTAAGTGCCCAAATTAGGAATTTATATAAAACCCTGAAGGCAGTGAGGGGCTTACTAGAGTTTCTTGAAACATCCTGCATATGGGAGAGAGCTGACTCAGAGAGGACTAGAGCTAGACCTGGGACACCAGACCTTTGGCTTTGGAGCCTGAGACTAGAAGATCACAGGATCATAGATTTATAGCAGTCAGAGATCTCTAGTCTAAACCTCTCATTTTACAGACGAGGTGACTGAGGCCCAGAAGTGATTAAATGATTTGCCCAAGGTCACGCAGCTACTAAGTGTGTGAGATGGGAAATGACCCTGGGACTTCCTCACACCAAGTCTGAAGCCCTATCAACAAATCCTATTAAGTTTATCCCTGCAGACTTGGCCAAGCTGCTCTACTGGTACCACATTCAATTGTGGAGAGCTCTTAGCTGGAGCCTCTC
>JAQQSK010010924.1:0-12483 GCA_028658325.1 Potorous gilbertii | reverse complement strand
TCCACCCCCAATCCAGTCATTACATTGCTGGGAATATGACTTGAAACTGTTTGTTTTCATATTTTTTTTTCTTCAATTTTAGGCAATGAACATTTTGACCTCGGTGTTGCTTCTGTATGCAAAAGAAGAAGCAGCTTTTTGGCTTCTGGTTGCTGTGTGTGAACGGATGCTGCCTGATTATTTTAATCACCGAATTATTGGTAAAAAACATGTTTAGAGTGAATATCTGCCTCTTCTCAAGTAATAAACTCAGACCAAATGACCAGGGAAATAAAACTACTGACTTAAATTGCAGAAGATGAAAAAGAAAATCAAACAGTTTTAAAATACCACATGAACTAGACTTTTCAGGAGAGAGACTTTTAGTGTTCATTTTATCTTTTCTTTAATATATTGCCTTAATTTTAAAAAGCGCTAACCTGATCTGTTTCTTAATAAAATGGAAGTCTTAAGCCCATTCCCAAGCATCTAGTGCAGCATCAACATGAAATTTTCAGAGCTGTTGGGAATTTTCTTTTATTTTTTTTGAGGGAGTATGGGGAGTGCTTATTATCAGTGAACTCAAAAGTCCCATATTTAAGTGGAACTGTGTAGATATCCATAAGTGTCTTTTGAAAATGATCATTGTTTGGCAATACCTTTTCCCAAAAGATAGTCAGCCTATAGTAGTCAAAACAAAGAGGAAGATCTATTTCTTTGCTTAAATTATTCATGGATGGTCCATCTCTATTAAGTGTGTGTGGCATTGTATTTGTTTGCTCCTGTTGGCTTTTACTGCATCTTGACCTCAAGAAGCTTAAAATCCAAGGGGAGAGACAAGGTAGTCCCATATCTAGTAACAGATGAGAAGAAAGCTGAGAGGGTCTTAAGGTCTCATGGTGGCTCCTGGGATCATGTAGAACACTTTGATGATCCTTGTGTTGAATGAAGAAAAGAGCACTCAGGCTGAAATCTCTTTGTTCCTCCACAGGTGCCTTGGTGGATCAGGCAGTCTTTGAGGAACTGATCAGAGAGCACCTCCCTCAGCTGACGGGTCACATGACTGACATGACCTTCTTTTCCTCGATTTCCCTCTCATGGTTCCTTACCCTCTTTATCAGTGTTCTTCCTATTGAAAGTGCCGTGAATGTTGTGGACTGTTTCTTCTACGATGGGATAAAGGCCATCTTACAGCTGGGATTGGCGGTGCTTGACTATAACATGGAACAATTGCTGACCTGTAAAGATGATGCTGAAGCTGTCACAGTGTTAAACAGGTACTGCTGGAATTGTCAAGTCTCTCTAGGAATCTGAGAAATTATCTAGCCCAACTCCCTTATTTTAAACAATTAATAAGAAGAACTAGCATTTCTATAGTGCTTAAAGGTTTACAAAGCACTTTACAAATAGTATCTTCTTTAACTTTCACAAAACCCTAGGAAATAAGTGCTATTATTACCTCCATTTTACAGTGGAGGAAACTGAACCGAAGAGAGATTAAGTGGCTTGTCCAGGGTCACATGTCTAATTATTATCAGAGGTTGGATTTGAACTCAGGTCTTCCTGCCTCCAGGTCCAACACTGTCCACTCTACCACTTGCCTCCAAAGTCATTGGGATCATCTTAAGTATTGATGACACACTTACTATAATATGCTCACCACTTTCCCAGATGATGTTGACAGATAGACACAGATCCTGTTCTCTGGGAGCTTGTAATAGAAGCAATAGTTGATGTTATTGTTACTGTTGCAGCTAGATGGCGCCATAGTACATAGAGTGCTGTTCCTGGAGTCTTACACATTTTCCTGAGTTCAAATCCCATTGCCTCAGTTACTTCCTAGTTGTGTGAACCCTGGGCAAGTCACTTCACTCCATTTGCCTCAGTTTCCTCATCTGTAAAATAAATTCAGGAAGGAAAGGGAAAACCAGTCCAGTATCTCTGCCAAGAAAACCCAAACAGGGTCACAAAGAGTTGAACATGACTGAAAACAACTCAACAACAACAATAAAAAATAATTGCTACTTTTATTAAAGCCCTTCATCACCTGCCTCCCCCCCACAGCCCCTTTCCAGTCTTATGTCTTACTCCTCTCCACTGGTACTCATATCTAATGACACTGGCCTCCTCACTGTTCTTCCCATAAGACACTCCATCTCTAAACTCTGGACATTTTTATTGATGATCTCTTATGCCTGAAACCCTCCAGGTCTCTGCCTCCTGACTTCCCTGCTTTCCTTCAAGTCTCTTACCTTCTGTAAGAAGCCTTTCCTGGTCCTTCTTCATCTTCATGCCTTTTCTCTGAGATTATCCCCAGTTTAAGCTATCTATAGCTTGTCTGGGCAGAGTTGTTTGCATGTTGTCTCCCTCTGATTTTTGACTTTCTTTGTATCCTCAGCCCTTAGCCAGATGTCTGGCCCCTAGGTAGGACTTCGTAAACCCATGTTGACCTAAAATTAAGTGGTACATACTAGCAGCAGAAAACAGACTCGGAGACAAGGAGGAATAGTGTAGGTTAGAGTGGCCAGGGAAAATGTCCTGGATGAGATAGGCCTTAATCTCGGTTTTGAAGAATGAGGAGTACATGTGGAGGCTGAGAAGAGAGCGTAGGGTACCCCAGGCAAGAACAACAGCTCAAGCAATGTCCTATAGGTAGGAAAGAGCATCCATTCTCCATGAAGGTCAACTTCAACCAGGACTGTCCCAGAAGAGGGCAACAACCAGGTACCATTTGCTCTATTCTAATAATTTGTGGTCCCATAAACTTTGACACTAATGCTCCTTTTGACCAGGTTCTTTGACAACGTCACTAACAAGGACAGCCCATTGCCTTCGACTGTTCAACAGGGCTCATCTACAAGTGATACCAAAAGCCATCAGACTAAAGTGGACATTACAGATTTGATTAGAGAAGCAAATGAGGTGAGTTCTCACATGGTGACAACATTTATACAGTTTATTCCCTTTTTCGTTAACTGAATGGTGCCTGGTAATCATGGTGGCTAGCCCAGGGGCCAGGTAAGGAAAATCATAATACAATGATGGAGAACATTTCAAACCCAATTTCATTTTTAAAAATGATCTCAACAAACTGGGAGCAGGTCTATAACCTGATGAAGTTCCCTTTTCTTTAAAATGAAGTTATTTGTCTATTTCTTTTTGTACAAAGTCAATTAAGTTAATGCATTTAAACCATATTAAGTTACTATAAAAGTAGGTAATAAATTACACCTTTCTTCTAAGAGACTCCATGCATTTCATAAATATCCTTACACTTAATTTTAGATGAGTAATAAACAGAATTCTCATCAGTAATTATATGAAGCAAAGCAAGAACTAGAAATGAGAAGCCAGGGATGTGCCCCTACATGGCAATATCCCAGAAACATGCTTTCCACATGCCTCTTGCATCCCCCCAGCACCACCTACCTTACAGGTCTGTTCACTAGACTCCTCCCCACCCAGGCCATATATCAGAATCCACTGCTCTCTCTCCTGGAGTAAACACCCATGGAATGGAGTATACACACCCCATTCCCTTGCTCAAGCCTCACATCTAAGTAGTAGTCAAAGCCTTTAGCCTTCCCTCTCGTTCTATAGCATACCCTGTAGATGAGGGGTTCTTAACCCAGAGCCCATTAACTTGCACTTTTAAAAAATAATTTAATAACTTTTTAAATAAAATTGGTTCCCTTTATAATCCTATTTAGTTTATTTTATGCACTTAAAAATATTGAGTCCATCCAGAGGCTTCACTAGCTACTGCCAAAGGGGACTAGGACACACAAAAAAGAAGTAATTCCCCACTTCTAAAATGTCCTTCTCTCTGTACTTCCTCACTGGATTTTGAGACAGAGGAACCTAATGCATCCCTTAGCTCTTCCACTTCCCACCTATGTGATGTCAAGCCACCCATTTGAGTGGAGGGGGTCTGAAGGGGTGCCCTCTAAGGGCTCCTTCCAGCTCCCAATCTCTGATCAGATCTAGTTTGGAGTCAGGAAAACCTGGACTCATTGTCACTTCTTAGCATCAGTGGTCTCATTGGACTTTGAGGACCTGCCTCTAAGGTCCCTTCCAGCTCCCAATCTGTGACCCTCGATCAGTTCTTCTCACATTCCTGCCATCTTTGGTGCTCTTTGAAACCTGACTTTCTCCCAGTGACATCACCTTTCTTGGTACCATTCTTCTCTGTCGCTCCTGACACACAGGACCAGGAGGAGCCATTAGCATGCCCTTTGCTCCCCATGGCCTCTCCCAGCTCCATTACTCTGTACTACCTGTCCTTTAAAGCTCATTCTAGTCTCTCCAGATCCATGTTGCTGCCATCTCTGGCTCCTGAGGTCATTCTCCCTCTGGTTCCTGATCTCCCATTTCCTTAACCTCTACAACTCCACAACTGCAGTCTGCCTCAACCCTACACAAGAGAGCTCATACCTCAACACTCCAGTTTGGCCTCCTCTTGCCCTGCCACCTGCCCTAGGTACCAGAATTCCTAGTTAGGCCATGCTCTGGAGAGAGAACTGGAACCTGGGGAAGTTGAAACTTCTGCAGGACTTGAGCTAAGGCTTCAAAACCATTTATCTTGATATTCAGTCCTTTGTAAAAGGCTTCCCATAGAAATGATGCCATTCTCCTTACAGAAGTACGGTGACATTCGCTACGAGGATGTGTATAGCATGCGGCGGAGAAGTCGGCTCTATGTGATCCAGGTGCTTGAGGAAACCACAAAGCAGAATGTGGTAAGTGGGTGGAGGAAATGAAGCCACATAATGTGGCTCTTTCTCTTTGGGCATCTTTTGAAGACAGTCATTCTGTGGGAGGAAAAATGAAAAAGATGAGAAGAAGAGCCCAGAGACTTACTGGGGCTTCAGAGACCATCTTAAGAAATGATTTTAGAGAAAATGAACTATTTGTCCCCATCTGGATATAGCACAAGTTATTAGCAACCCTTTGTGTATGATCTGGCCAGCACAGCTGGAGCTCAGGAATGCTATAATGTAAGCATTCAGGGATGACATTTGTATGGTGGGCTTTTCAGTGAGATCCTGACTTAGTCATGCTGGCAAAGAAATGCCATTGTCTCAGAATTCAATGTGGTGAGCTGGGCATGGTGGAGCACACAAGGCAATCAGGTAGCCAGTATGGCATCAATTTGGTGAGCCCGAGGGTGGAAGGAGGGGGCAGACCAGATTGCCCAGGTAGAGATGAGTCATGGCAGGTTGGAAATACAGAATAAGTCAAAGTTCTGATGCTGATCAGTAGTGGAATCAGGCCCATGAGTACCCACTGTACTTCCAGCCTGGACTAGCTAAGGGAGACCTATTCTTTAAAAAACAACCACACAACAACCAAAAGAAACCCCTAAATGCTTTGAAATTATAATGACCAAACTTGACCCCAAAGAAGAGATAGGAGAAGTGGGAGACTGAGGGTATGGTGGTGGTGGTGGTGGTGGTTCACCCTTCATTTTTAAAGAGGACCAATGAACACTGTATAGAATGTCAGACTTTTTCAGAATGTTGGGTTAGTTTTGAGAAACCATTTTTCCCTCCTTTTTTACTCTTAATAAGAGATCCTTTTCTAGGAGGAGGTGGGAGAAGAGATACATTGGAAATATATGTGATATTAAAAAAAGATAGCAACAAAAGTTTTTCTTTTAAAATCATTAGTTAATTAAACCCATACCAAAAAAAAGAGAAAGCAACAGTGGTTTTTCTTGGTGGTGCAACTCCTCCTACTAAATGACCTATAGATAGTGCCTTAAAGTTAGTAAAATACTTTTCCTCTATTTTTTTTCCTTTGGGCCTCACATCAAACCTAGAGATGTCAGTGCTGCAAGTGTTTCATATCCCCATTTTTACCGATGAGAAAACCAAGGCTCAGAGAAGTTGTCTTGCTCAAGGCAGAATTTGAACCCAGATGTCCCTAATTCCCAGTCTGGGCCTCTGTTCACTCTGCCATACTGATGAGAAGGGGCCTTATGGTCAAGTATTTTTATATGTACCCTTCATTCTCCATTTAATAATTTATGATCAAGAAAAAATGTTCTGAAGATAGGGTCAGTTTATAATATTGCCAAGACTTACTTGCTTCAAGACTGAATCCCTAGAGACATTAGGGCACATTTCCACAGGTCCCAGGCTCAACATGCAGATAAATAATTCAGGGACTCCATTAGCTTTGTGCCCCCTAGCCTTCATGAAGTAAGATACAATTACGCCGTTTCTAAACTGTTTCCTGGAAGGTTCTGTTTTCCAGCCCAGATCTCCCATGGCCTTTGAAGTATTTGATGACTGGCCTCCTTGATGACTTTAAAAATGGCCACTGTTTGTAAGAGAGAAGTACATGTTGGCAGTAACCAGCGCCACTGGCTTCTGAGCTGCTGGTCTCCTTCGTCACTAATCTACCTCCATCTCTTTTAAGCTCCGGGTTGTATCACAGGATGTCAAATTTGGCCTTCGTGAATTAGAAGAGCTTTATGACATCTTCAAGGTAATGTTGGCTCTCTCATTGAAAACTAATGCTCTCTTGGGCAAATTTTATCAATGTTACAAGTTGCATCTGCTTTAATATGATATTTTTAATAAGATCGAGTTCACTCACAATGTTTTCTGCTTTAATACCTTTCATTGTCTTTATAGAGAGAGCACTTTTTGTCTTGTTATTGGAATTTGACCAGCACTTCTCTAAGACACCATGACCCCAGCTTGCCATACTTGGAACAGTATCAGATTGACTGCCAGCAGTTCCGAATACTGTATCATCTCTTGAGCCCCTGGGCATATTCTGCCAATCGGGACTGCTTGGCACTCTGGACCTTCAGATTGCTGGATGAAAACTCCGACTGCCTTATCAACTTCAAAGAATTCTCCTGTGCATTTGGTAGGAGAACATCAAAGCTGGTTCTCTTTCTATAGAAAAAACTAAAGAAATCCTAGATTTGTGGATAGCCCTGGCAACTGATGATGATGATGTGATGATGATGATAACCATAGTAATCATAGCCAGCCTGTCTCTAGGGCCCCAAGGTTGGCAAAGTGCTTTACAAAAGTCTCATTTGATCTGGACACTGTGGCTACATTTCTTCCAGTTTTAATATCTCTTGACTATTTCTTCTGGATTCTCAGAGCCACATTTAGAAGCCATAGAGTCCCAGGGTTGGAAGGTCCTCAGTGTTCACCTAGAGTTAGGAGGTGATGTCTTAGGCGATAATCACATAGTCCAATCCCTGCCCAAAGCATAAATCCCAACAAGTAGTTACATAGCCACTACTTGAAGACTTCTTGATGAGTAACTCACCTTTTCTTGGGAAAACCCATTCTATTTTGAAGGTAACTAATTATTAGGAAACTCTTGCTTAGATTGAACTGAAATCTGCTTCCCTCTAACGTTCACCCACTACTAGTTTTTCACTCTAGGGCCAAACTGAAAAAAAAATCTAATCCATCTTCCATGACAAACTTTGAAGTACTTAAAGAAAGCCCTTCATGTCCCTTCTGAATCTCTTCTTCCTCATGTTAAACGTCTCTACTTCTATCATATGATCCTCATAGAACATAGATTCCAGGCCCTTCCCTAGTCTGGCTGCCCTCCTCTGGACACTCCCCAACTTATCAGCATCTTTCCTTAACTGAAGACCTCTGGACTAAGAAACTCTGCCTCTCTGTGCTGCCAAAGATCGGATTAGCTGCTGCCTTACACCACTTATTTACATGGAGCTTGCTGGCCACTATGACCTCCAGCTCTTTTTCAGATGAATTTTTTGTCTAGCTATGTCTGCCTCACCTTATCTGTACTTGGAAAGTTGATTTTGGGGAAGCAAACTTAATACTTCACATTTATCCTTATGGAATTTCATCATTCCATCTTTTATGACTTTACCAATTTGATGGGTGTGAGGTGAAATCTCAGAGTTGTTTTCATTTGTTATTTCACTTATTAGTGATTTTAAGCATTTTTTCATATGGCAATTGATCATTTAGATATCTAATGGTTCTTTGTGTGTGTATGTATGTATGTGTGTATGTTTATATGTATGTAATATATATGTGCATATATATACATATATATGTCAGTTCCTTAAACATCTTTTGAAGCAAAGATTACACATGCACACACACACACAAGCACACATATGCACACGCACACGTGGTTGACGGCTTTTCTTCTTAAAATAACTGCAATCCACTAAAACCCTGAAGTCTTTTTTTTGTGAACTATGTTTTAAAAAAAAAATTTAGTTTTTTATTTTTCCCCAATTACATGTAAAAACAGTTTTCAACATTCATTTTTAAAGCTTTGAGTTCCAACTTCTCTCCCTCCCTTCCCACTCTACCCCCATTGAGAAAGCAAGCAATTCGTTATGCATTTTATATGTATAGTCATGCAAAACACTTCCATAATAGTCATGTTGTGAAAGAAAACACAGACAAAAAAAACTCAAGAAAAAGAAAGTAAAAAAAGGTAAGCTTCAATCTATATTCAAACACCATCAGTTGTTTCTCTGGGAATAGATAGCATTTTTCACCATAAGTCCTTCAGAGCTGTCTTGGATTGTTGTATTGCTGAGAAGAGCTAAGTCATTCATAACTGATCATCTTACAATATTGTGGTTACTTTGTATGTAGTACATTTCATTTTGTATCAGCCCTTGCAAGTCTTTCCAGGTTTCTCTGAGAGCATCCTGCTCATCTCACATACCACAACTTGTTCAGTCATTCCCCAGTTGATGGACATCCCCTCAATTTCTCATTCTTTGCCCCCAGAAAAGAGCTTCTATAAACATTTTTGTGCATATAGGTCCTTTTCCTTTTTGTTTTTTTCTCTCTTTTGGGATACAGACCTAGTAGTGGTATTGCTAGGTCAAAGGGTATACATGGTTTTATAGCCTTTTGGGCAGTTCCAAATTGTTCTACAGAATGGTTGAATCAGTTCACAACTCTACCAACAATACATTAATGTCTCATTTTTCTGCCTCCCCTCTAATATTTGTAATTTGCCTTTTCTGTCCTATTTGCTAATCTAATAGGCATGATGTAGTACCTCAGGATTGTTTTAATTTGCATTTCTTCATTCAGTAGTGAGTTAGAGTATTTTTTAATATGGCTGTAGATAACTTTGATTATTTCATCTGAAAACTGATCATGTCTTTCAATCATTTACCAATTGAGGAGTGACCCTTATTTTTATAAATTTGACTCAGTTCTCTATAGGTTTGAGAAATGAGACCTTTATCAAAGAAACTTACTTCAACAAATTTTTTTCACAGTTACTATTGCTAACTGTATTTCCTTCCATCCTATTCCTCCCCACCCTGGCAGTTTATTCTGTTCTCTTTTCTTTCATTTTGTCCTTCCTCAAAAGTATTTTGCTTCTAACTACCCCCTCCCCCAATCTGCCCTCCTTTCTATCACCACTTCTCCCCTTCTCTTATCCCCTTCCCCTCCTACTTTCCTGTAGGGGAAGGGAGATGCACAATGAACTACTTTTAAAAAATAAATATTTTACTTATTTTGATCAACCAAGATCCACATTCTCTCCTCATTGCCTTCCTTCGACAACATAAGAAAAACAAAACCTACTACACACAGATATAGTCGGTCAAAGTGACTTTTTATGTTGGCCATGTCCACAATATTTTATCTCATTCTGTGCTGCTGAGTCCATCACTTCTCTATCAGGAGATGGAAGATCAATTTCATTTCGAGTCCTCTGGCATCGTGGTTGGTCATTACATTGATAAGAGTTCAGCACAGTAGTGTTCCATCTCATTTATGTACCATGACTAGGATGCTTATGGGAAGAAGAGACTTTCACCATATTCCCATAGTGACATGCACTGTTGCATATCAGTGACCTGCTTAGAAATTGCGTAAACCAAACAAGTGGAGAGAGGGGCAGAAGATGGTTTCACAGCTAACCCGCTCATCTCCCACTGTGCTGGGCCCTTGCTGTACTGCCCTGCTGTAGTAGCTCTCTGCCAGGGACTAGGCAGGCTCTCAGAGGGCAGTTCTCCTTTTGAACAAGGTATAAGGCCTTGCTCTAATGAAATCTAGTTTGGGGAGGGAAGCTAAGAGAGTCTGAAGAAACTCACAGGGAGTTTATCTCTTAGCCTCAATAACAGGGGACTTCTGAATTATGGCTACTGGCTAATATTTGAATTTTAATTGACTTTCTGGGCTGTTATCATTGGCAAATTGTTTTCTGGGGGCACATGCCATTGAAATAAATGCTTCAGGCCTTTTTAATTGCTCCTTTTTGTATTTTTTTTTACTTGACAGATATCCTCTATAATGGAAGTTTTACTGAGAAGCTTAAGCTGCTTTTCAAGCTGCATGTTCCACCAGGTAAGACTTGGATAATGTCAAGTGCTGTAGCAATAGGATTGATCCCACTTTCACAATTTGGGGCACTCAGTAGGGGGCGCTCCTCAGTGGAAATGCTCTCCTCCAATGCCAGTGACCTGGAGTCTTTGAGAGAGTTGCCTGGGACACTGAGATCCTAGGGCTATAGATCCGAGCTGGAAAGGACATTAGGGTCTTCTGATCCAAGCCCCTCATTTCATGGAGGAGTAAACTGAGGCCAGAGGAAGTTCAGTGACTTGCTCAAGGGCACACACACATAGATGGAGAGCTGGAAGGGACCTCCGAGGCCATCCATCTCTTTGATCTAATTGTCTTTATTTTCAGAGGAGCAAATGAAAACCCAGGGAAGACCTGAGATCAGATAGTTAATATCTCATGTGGAGGATTTGAATACAGGGCTTCCTGCCTCTAAGGCCACATTTTCTCTTGATGCTTACAGGAAAAGTTCAGTTTGAAGAGGTACCATTAGAATGAGTAGTTGAATACAAACAATCTATTTCCATCTAGTGGCTTAAAGTTAACATTAACACTGTTTTGCTTATATCAATACTGTGAATTCTGTTGAATGATAATAGCTTGTATTTATATAGCCCTATACATATATGTTATTGCAGTTGATCTTTGAGACAGCCCTGGGAAGGCTGGTTATTGTCCCCATTGTACAGATGAACAAACTGAGGCTCAAAAAAGTTAATGGTTCGGTGTAAGGTCACACAACCAGCAAGCAGTGGAGCCAAGATATGAATTTAGGCCTTTTTAACTCTGCTACTGACACCAGCATTTAAACAAAACCAAACCCAACCCATTTTAGTCATGTCTTAATTTGAACACTGAGTTGCATTGGAATTCAACCAGAACAGAAGATGGTATCCATTTGGTACGCTGGATTCATGAACAGCATTGTGTGAGGCACTCAGTACCATGTTAGGTGCTCTTTGAAAACACCTGAACAAATCCAGAGGAAGAAAGCCCCCTCTCTGTCCCATGGTGCTCCCAGCCTCGGTGATGGACTTTTGTGGGAGTGATCAAAAACAGTGCCCTCTAGAAACTCCAGCCTCCTGACAAACTACTTCTGAAAAGCTTCCATCTGGATAATTAGTTTTCTCAACCCTAGTGCCCGGTGGTATAGTTATACTTCCCAATCTTTTCTTTTTATATAAAAAGACCTGCTGTGTAAAGGTGCAGCCTGAATATCCTCATTCAGCATTCATTGTCATTTTCAGAGGCTTTTACACAGCTTTATTTCAGAAGAGTCATTGATAGAGTGTCAGAAGAGACTGTGGAGGCCATCTAATGAAACCAAGGCATTATACAGAAAAGGGAAAACCTAGGCCTGGCAAAGGGAAGGGACTCACCGAGAGGATCCTAGATCTAGAGCTAGAATGGATCCCAGAAGTCATCTAGAGAAACCCTCTCATTTTAGAGAAGGGAACTGAGGCCCAGGGAGGGGAAGGGACTTACCCTAGGTAACCCAGCTATATAAATATTAGAGATAGAATTTGAACCCAGGTCCTCTGACTCTGGGCAGCTAGGTGGCGCTGCAGAGGATAGAGTGCCTGTCCTGAAGTCAGGAAGAGTCATCTTCCTGAGTTCAAACCTGGTCTCAGACTAGCTGTGTGACCTTGGCCAAGTCACTTCACCCTGTTTGCCTCAGTTTCCTCATCTGGAAAATGAACTGGAGAAGGAAATGGCAAACCACTCCCATGTCTCTGCCAAGAAAACTCCAAATGTGGTCACAAAGAGTTGGACAGGACTGAAAAATGACTGAACAACAGCAGCCACCTCAGATTCCACTGTACCCACCATAATGCTTTTCGTTTTCAATATTAGGCCAATACTGTGTTCCTCAGTTTATTTATGGGGGAGACTCTGGGAGTGACTTCATCTAAGGTGGTGTTTTCAGAGACCTCCATTGCAACACTGTATTTGTCACATACTTCAGCTGGTGCTATTTCATGGACACTTGCAACGACAGTCCCTGCTTTGCTTTGGGCTCTGTGAGACTGAATGTAGCCTGGTTCCTACTGGCATTTGGGCACTTCTGCATTTCCTCATGATATCTCTTTTTTCCTTCTAAAATGAACTAGCTCTGCCATTGCCTTGGAAGAGACAGGTGGTAGTGCTAATGACCTTGGGCAAG
>JAQQSK010010923.1:0-12483 GCA_028658325.1 Potorous gilbertii | reverse complement strand
GAACATTGTGGCCAAATTCCAGAATTCCCAGGTCAAGGAGAAAATATTGCAAGTAGCTAGAAAAAACCAATTCAAGTATTGTGGAAATACACTCAGGATAACACAAGATCTAGCAGCTTCTACATTAAGGGATTGAAGGGAATGGAATATGATATTCCAGAAGTCAAAGGAACTAGGACTAAAACCAAGAATCACCTACCCAGCAAAACTGAGTATAATACTTCAGGGGAAAAAAATGGTCTTTCAATGAAATAGAGGACTTTCAAGCATTCTTGATGAAAAGACCAGAGCTGAAAAGAAAATTTGATCGTCAAACACAAGAATGAAGAGAAGCATGAAAAGGTAAACAACAATGAGAAGTCACAAGGGACTTACTAAAGTTGAACTGTTTACATTCCTACATGGAAAGACAACATTTGTAACACTTGAAACTTTTCAGTATCTGGGTAGTTGGTGGGATTACACACACATACACACACACACACACACACACACAGACAGAGACAGAGAGACAGAGAGTACAGAGTGAATTGAATAGGATGGGATCATATCTTAAAAAAATGAAGTTAAGCGGTGAGAGAGAAATGTATTGGGGAGAAATGGAACGGGGCAAATTATCTCTCATAGAAGAGGCAGGCAGGAGACTTTTTAGTGGAGGGAAAAAGAGGTAAACTGAAAGAAAAACAAGAAGTATACTCTCATTACATTCGACTAAAGGAAGGAATAAAATGAACACTCATTTTGGTATGAAAACCATATCTTATAATACAGGAAAGTGAGGGAGAAGGGGATAAGCAGGGTAGGGGGGAATGATGGAAGGGAGGGCAATGGGAGGAGGGAGCAATTTGAAATCAACACTCTTGGGGAGGGACAGGATCCAAAGAGAGAACAGAAGCAATGGGGAGGGCAGGATAGGATGGAGGGAAATATAGTTAGTCTTACACAACACGACTATTATAGAAGTCATTTACAAAACTACACAGATATGCCTATATTGAACTGCCTGCCTTCCCAAAGGAAATGGGTGGGGAGGGAGGGATGGGGAGAAGTTGGAACTCAAAGTTTTAGTAACAACCGTTGAGTATTGTTCTTCCTACTAGGAAATAAGAAATACAGGTAATGAGGATCGAAAAGTTATCTGGCCCTACAGGGCAAAAGAGAAGATGGGGACAAGGGAAGGGAGGGATGATAGAAGAGAGCCAGATTGGTGATAGGGGAAATTAGAATGCTCGGTATTTTGGGGTGGAGGGAGGGAACAAATGGGCAGAAAATTTGGAATGCGAAGTTTTGTGAAAATGAATGTAAAAAGTTAAATAAACAAATTTAAAAAGAAAGTAGACAAAGAATATCCATAATCCAAATGATTTTACACAGTTCAATAGATTAACCTATAGAATTTGCCCATGAATATATTTTCATTTGACAGATTGAAACAGAAATGAATTAGACCTAGAACTTAAAAAGAAGAACAGATTGTATTGATTACAAATGTTCTTTCATGACTTCTAAATTCTCCCAGAAACAAAGGCACATCCTTTTCATAACAAATACTCTATTCAGGTTGTTGCATGCAACACTAGAGCTATAAGAGAATCGAAAATAAGGGGAAAAAAGGACAGTAGAGGAACACAATATGGATCTAAGGAAGCTGTATCAAAGCAAATGGAGAAGCAGAAGAAGAAGGAGGAGGAGGAGGAGGACAATAACAACAAAGATGAACATGATGAAAAGTAAGGGATGTCATTAAAAAATGTATGATCAAGGAATAAGACTGACAGAACATGTAGCAAGAGGACGGTATAACTGACTGCATTTGTAGAGGATGCATATCCTCTACTTGTATTCTCTTGAGTCTGAGAGAAATCAGGGAATTCCCCTGAACACTGGGTAGCCACATCCCTCCTCAATGGTTAACCTATTGGACGATTGAAACAAGAGTCTTACAGGATGGGCAGTCATAGACAAACTGGCCACTGGTGTCTTTGCAGGGAACAGCTCATTCAGTGGGGTCACAGGTCTATTTGAGTATAAATACATAGCCTATTCCAGTTCCACTTATTTTCTCAACATCCCTAATTCTAAATATTATGTGGAAAAGATGGGAGGATAAATTGAAAAGAGACAAGTCATTAATGTAAAGAGTAAATAGTAAATAGCAAAACATTTAATTCTTTTTTTAACTTTCTTTTCTGAAAATCCAGTTTATCAGATATACAGACCATTATAAATACCAGTTCACATGCAGTACCTGAACTGAGTGCCAATCCTAAATGTCAGCACAAATAATGAGAATTACATGTTTACTTTCTACAAAATAGAAAAAATGGTTACTTTTTAAAATAAGTTAATCTTTTATTCATATCTTTTGGGTTTTAGATTGCCCCAATTTCCAGTGTACCCCCATCCTATCACAGAGAGCAATCGGATATAAAAAAGGGAGAAAAATTTCACCAAAACAATCAAGAAATCATGAAGTTTGATGTCACATCATATGTAAGGAAGGTTCAATATCTGTGGACTTTCCCTCCCTTTGCAAAGGAATAGTGGAAGGAGTCCTCTCATGTATCTTCTTTGGGGTTAATCTTGGTGTGTGTGCCTATAGACACATAAACTTATTATACATACATACATATATACATGCATGTATAGAAATACACACATTTTTGGAAACAGTATTCCTATCTTTCTCAGGCTCTGGAAGTACAGCAGTCACTTACAGATCAATTGTTATTGTTCAGCTATTCCAGCTGCATCTTCCTCTTCCTGTCTCCAGTTGAGATTTTCTTTAGCAAGCTGTTGACTTGATTTTCTGGCCTCCCTCTCATTTCTCTTCCCAATTTTTCCTCTACTTCTCTTACTTGATTTACAAAATCCTTTTGAGCTCTTCCATGGCCTGAGACCAACTCATTCATCTTGGAGGCTTTTGCTGTAGGAGCTTTGACTCTACTGTCCTCCTCTGGTTGTATGGGCTCTGATCTTCCTGTCACTAAAGTGAGATTTTATAGTCTGAGTTCTTTTATGATGTTTACTCATCTTCCCAGCCAAACACTTGACTTTCTAATGCTTTGTCAAGGTAGAACTCTGCTTCCATTGGGGGGGCAGTGGTGGTGAGTGTAGGTGTACTGTCCAAGTCTTCAGGGATTTTGTGTCAGCAGCTTGATCCCCCACTGTCTGTGGGCCCAGAGCTCTGGAAAAAGCCTCTGCCAGTGCTGCTGCTGCTGCAGTCACTGCTGCTGCTGCTGCAGTCACTGCTGCTGCCAGGTATCACCTCCACCACCCTGGGACTGGTGAGGGAACCTGTCGGACCACATGCTTCTCTTTCATCCAGGTCCCACAGAGTTTTCCCACTGACCCTTTTGGTGTTTGTGGGTTGAGAAGTCTGGAAACTGCCACAACTGCCAATGAGTCAATCCCCTGAGGCCTGCTCTGGCCTGTCTGTGCTGGGTGTGGCCCATGATGGACTGTGCTCCACTCCATGACTGGTGTGAAAGACCCTTCCTGTCAACTTTCAAGGTTGTCTTGAGCTGGGCATTTGTTTCACTCTGTCATTTTATGGGTTCTGTAGCTCTAGAATTTGTTTAGTCATTTTTTATAGGTAGTTGGAGACTTTGGGGACATCTCTGGGAATCCCTGCTTTTACTCTGCCATCTTGGCTCACCCATGTTCTCCCATTTTTGCTAATTTGTTGAATACATGATGAAATCTCATATTGTTCTGATTTCCATTTCTCTTACAGTCAGTGATTTGGACTATTATTTTATATGGTTTGGTATTCTTCCTCTGAGAATTATCTGTTCATATCCTTTTGCCCATTTATTTATTGGGTAATAACTAAAGTGATGGTTGTCAAATCAAATCTTTATGTTGTAGCTCATTTAAAATTATGTGATAAACCCGGAAACAAAAACTCATTTCACTGAGAAAAAAGCAAATATTTTCTGTGGTTTTGAGATTCTGAATCAATACATAGAATTTCTCTTTAAAGCTTCTGTAAAAGTACTTACATGGACTTATAGATTAATGTTGGCTAATTTGCTGGCTAAAAAAGACTTTATAAAAAGGTGATTATAACTTAGGCATGCTCAAGTTTTCTCCTACAAAACTTGCATGGCAAATGTGCAATGGAAAGCTTTAGTTTATCTACAATGCTAAGATTTGCTTATAGAGTATGCTTTATTATAGTAGACATTTATTAAGTAGGTTTTTTTCCTCTTAGGATAAATTTAATTAAATCCTTATTTGTTTAAAACATGGGCAACTTAAAAAAAATGAGGCAGAGATAATTGAAGAACATCCTCCAAATTGATAATCATCTAATAAAATAAAGACAATAACAATGTTTAACACTAACGATATATGCCCTAATATGTATGTGGTGAAATTTATACGTTCAATTTCCATCATGGCCAGTTAGTTCAAAGGAGGGAAGAAAAGGTCTTTGTGTCCATAGACAATACAAATATATGTTGTTTGGTCATAGTAGGCACTTAGGGTGATCTTTCAATAAGAAGAATAGAAAATAAAATAAATATGAATGTGTGTGTCTGACCTTTGTTGCTGCAGAAGATCATGCCATCACAGAAATGAAGACATGACTTGCACTTGACTTTGTTTTGAGTGAGGGAGGGCTGTGCAGCTCACCAACCTCACTTCTCCTCCAGAGCCATCTGAATCCAGTGACCAGATATTCATCAGAGTGACTGGAGATGACCCAGGATGAGGCAACTGGGGTTAAGTGACTTGCCTAAGGTCACACAGCTAGTGAATGTCAAGTGTCTGAGGTGAGATTTGAACCCAGGTCCTCCTGATTCCAGCACTGGTGCTCTATCCACTGCACCATCTAGCTGCCCCAAATAAATATGAATAATGTTGTACTAGAGGGCAAAATAATCCACCTAGTCAATTGTAGCCAAAGGTATTTCATGAGATGAAATGGTCGACCACTGGCCATAGAATCAATCTCAAACCCACAAGGATGTTACTCTACCCTCTAAACTATCACACACAAATCAATTTTAATCATTCTTATTAAAAATTTTATCTTTTAAATATAATTTTAATTGTTTTCTTTGAAGTGGAGGTGGGGTGACAAATTCAATAAGGTTTATAAATTTTAGTGCAGAGTATTTAATTTTATGGTACATACAACTCCTTCTCTCTCTCCCTCCTTTCCCCTCCTCTTCTCCTTCTTTTTAAGGGCTTATTCCTATCTCTTATATTTTGAAAATTCTTGAACAAACCTGTACCTGACTTATCTATCCCCTTCTTGAATTGGTCAATTTTTATGAGGTTTCAGACATTTCTTTTAATAGAACAGCAAAGGCAGACCTAGCACCCCATGCCCTCCAACACCAAGAAGTAGGATTCTATTCTGTGCGTTTGAGAGGGAGGACTTTTTACATCCTTCCTCTCCCCAGGGCCAACCTTGTCCCAAGACTGCTATTGCTTGTGGTTCCTTCCCCTGGGGGAAACTTTTGACTCTCACCTGAGTGCTTTTCCATTGTCCTATAATAGATCCCCAGAACTCTCTCTCTTTTCACCTCCTCATCTTGGAATGCATGGTTCTTCTCAGAGCCCAGTATAAGTAGCACCCTCTGCATTAAATCTTTCCTGGTCCCTCTTCCCCAAGCTGTTACTACCCTCACTCACTAAAGTCATCTTGTATCTGCTTTATACGTATTTTGTACATAAGAAGTAGTGCCCCTGAGACTTCTGCAAAACCAGAAAATATGTAGGTACTAAAAGTAAAGGCACTCAAGTATAAAGGGGAAAGCTTGTACATACAAGCAGAAATTCCCCACTTTGGAAAGGATGCAAGGATTGAACTATACAAACTGCTAACAAGACAAAAAAATGGACTATGGAGACTACATTAAAGTCAAACCACTGTCCCTAGCTGCTCATTTACTAAAATTCTCAAAACATCATGGGAGCTGAAAATGACTGAATAGAAAGTAATCACTCTACGGAAACCTCAAGTGACTTAAAAGGGGAAAGAGCTATTGAGTCAAGATGACTTTGTCAGGAGTAGAGGCAGGGCATTTTCTGTCTTCTTCCTAGAGAAAACAAACAGTCTCAGAGCTTCAATTCTGAGGAAGTCAAAGAGAAGAATGTTCTGTAGATTTTTAACTAAAGGTTATTGCTGACTGCAGCACTTTGGAGCACTTCAATGGAAAAGAATATAGCAACATTCTCACAAAAGGCAGAAGGGTATGGTATTCCCTAGTCTGTGGCTGAAGGAGGAAAGTGCATAAGTGTCTTGCTTGACCCAGCCTGGCAGCAACTGCCCAAAGGCAACATGGCCTGACTAACACTGTCTGGCAGTCAATGACAGAATGGCCTGTCCAGCATTTGTCTAGCTCAGAAAAGGAAAATGACAAATGTTGGAAGGGATCTGGGAAAACAGATACACCAATGCACTGTTGGTGGAGATACGAATTGGTGCTAAAATGCTGGAGAGCAATTTGGAATATTCTTTGACCCAGTAAAGAATATATACCCCAACAAAAAAGGGAGAAACCATAGGTAAAAAACATTTATAGCAGTTCTTTTTGTGGTGGCAAAGAATTGAAAACTGAAGGGATGCCTATCATTTGGAGAATGGCTGAAAAAGTTATGGTATAGGAATATGATGGAATATTATTGTGCAGGAACCAGCAGAATGATTTTAGAAAAAACTGAAGAAGACTATGTGAACTGATACAAAGTAGTGTGAGCACTACCAAGAGAATATAGTGGCCCACCATAATTCCAAAGGAATAACATAAAATGCTATCTGACTTCAGACAGAGAATTGATGATCTCATACTGTAGAATGAAGGACATATTTTCCTTTCATTAACTCTTTTGCTTTCTTTTACAAAAACATGACTAATACAGAAATATGTTTTACATTCCTGTATATGGATATTTGGTATTCTATGTCCTGCCACTCAATAGTGAAGGGATGTAGAGAATTTGGAACTAAATATAAAATTAAAAGTTATACAGACATTCATTCAAATCAGCATATCTATTCTCAGTCACTTGGCTTCTAGTCTGACTTCCCCAACTAAAATCACATAGTTTTTGAGCTGGAAAGATCCTTATAGAGCATCTTTTTCAACCCATTGGAAGGTACTAAGAACTACTTCCTAAATTTTTGTATAGCACTTTCCCTGCACTTGTCCTTTGCATTACTCCTTTATGTCAGAATTGTATATGCATTTTCTTCTCAAAAGTTATTCTTTCAAAGCACTTTTCTTACCCTTTGTAACATTAGAGCCGAGAAGATTCTTGTACATAATAAGGACATGATAAATATTAGTTGGATTGAATCACAAATTTCACTTTTATAATTTGAGTTTGTACTTTAAGAATTATACAGGAATTTCTTGTTTTACTTAAATTGTTACATATCCTTTTGAAATTAAAATTTGAAAAGCTAGTATGCATTTAGTTAGTTCTTTCTTTCTGGGACCACTTAAGTTATCTTGAATTGGCTGTCAGTAACCAACAGTTAACAGTAAGAGTTAACAGATCTGGACCTGTGTTTTTAATCTGGGTAGAAACTCCCAGTTTTCATAGAAACTCCTTCCCTTATGTAGAAGACAACTTTTCTGAATTATGGTAGTGAGAGGTTAAGAGTTTAGTCTTTGGTCATACAACCACTAAGAGTCAGAGGCAAGGACCTGAACTCAGATCTTCCTAACTGAAATTTCTGTATCTCTCTTTGATCTTCACACTCAATCCTAAACTTGATCAATGATTAAAAAAAAAAGTTTAGCAATTATTTTTGTTTTATTTGGATAGTCTGCTCAAGGTTATCATTGCATATTGATAGTGAACTGCTGACAAAGTTTTTCTTTTTTTTTCCTTACAGAATATCTCATGAGAATAAAATGCAAAAACAAACCAAAACAAAAAGCCCCAAAGAGGCCAAGACATGAACAGCAGGAGAATGTTGAATGCATCTGAAGCCAAATTAATGAGTAGCAAATTAATAAAATCCCTAGAGTCTCCCATCACAAATCTTTTAAATGGCCATTTTCCAAACACCCATTTCTATCCTTTATAGCACAAGGAAAAATAAAACAGATGGCCTCAGAAGTGTACCACAAAGGTGAATAAACTTTGATTCTATTAGAGCAGGGCAAAAGAATTATAAAGTCATGATCTTTCCCTTAGAATGTCATGTTCTAAGCCCAGTTTTTCTCAAACTAGGGGTTATAGGGAACTGCCAAGAAGACTGAGTTCTTCTATGCTCCTGCTCCTTTCTCATTCCAGCTCAGGAATCTCAAGGCCAAATGGTATCTTAAGGAGTGCTACTTCCTTGTTCCCTTTTAAATCCTGCTCTACTCATTACGGGAAGGGCACTGATTTAGCAGTACCCATCTTGCCCCCTCCTTGGCACTATAGTTTCTACTCTAGGAAAACAAAGAAGAAATCTACACAAATATGTACATTCACATATGTACACACATGGCAGCATGGAATAATGGATCAAGAGTATTTCATTTAGGAAGACGAGTTCAAGAACCACATCTAGTGGGTTGTGTACTGGTTATACAACTCTGAGCAAATGCTTTTGTTCTCAGTGCCTCAGGAACTTCTGTGATATTAAGTTCCACAAAAATTACTGATGTTAATTTATTAATGTGTGTACATATCTGCACTTGTCAGTGTAGATCTTTACTGAGGGAGATAAATATCTATATCTATCTAGCCACATATAATCTATATCAGGCCTGTACAACCTGTAGCCTTTAAGTGGCCTGCAGGCACACCAAAAGATTTTGGATGGTCCACGAAAAACATAGAGGTTGTATGCGGACTGTAGGTTGGGCAGGCCTGGTCTATTTCTATATATATAAAAGAGTAGATCTTTCTGAGTGTTATACACAAAGACACAGACAATCCTCAAATTTGGCAGGGGCACCACTTTTAGAAGACAGTGTGAAAGTCAAAACCATGGAAGTTGATGTAGTGAATTTATGGGAAACAGGTCAGGTTCCCACAATCACCAACACCTGTAATCTTTTGCTAGAAATTGCTGAAAATACATGTTTCTGCATACGGTCCTTTATAACAAAACATTAATTCTGATAATATGCACTTTTCTACTTAACCATGAAATAACCCATAAAATGCATTATATAAAATAAAACTGGTAACATGCAAAACATTTTTCTCACTACTAATTCCCTAGAATTCTGTGACCTTTTGTGCTGACATCTCAATTTTGAAAAATTCGATTTTAGATAATATTCATCTTTCATAACACATGAAATCCACAGTACCATAAATACTGCATATATACAGTGAATAAAATTCTTAAAACTAAAACAAATAACTCCCTGAATCTTATCTTCAGCTGTGTCAGATGGTAGTATGAGGGTGTTGTACTATATACTATCCCCCTGTAACACTCTCTACCTTGGTAGCCATCTGAAAACCAAGAGAGAGGTTGCTAGGACTTTAGTCACTGCTCTCAGTAGATGCTGAGATTGGTAAGGTTTCAATGCCACCTTAGAGTCCAAAGGATTTACACTCTACTTTGGGGGCATAAGAACAAAAGAAAACTTGAGTTTTAAAGGCAATGAAAATAAGCAATGAATGCACTGGGAACTCTTTACAACAGTAGGATGATGAGGAGCAGTGAAGCACCTGGTAGGATACCAGCTGTTCTACAAACTTCCTCTCTTTGTACTTCTACAGCACATAGCCATGAATATACATGGTTGCCAATGGAAAAGTGAAAATGAGGTTAGTAATAAAATCACAAGAATGTCCAAAGTTAAATAGATGAATGTTGAGGATTAATTCTGTGTGTACATACATACACACAAATATACAGGTACACATACATATAAATCCCTATTCTGATGAGTGTATTTATATATCTATATCAATATCTCAATAGTTTAATGGCAGTTAGAAGGCATATTATATAGAGCACAGAATTTGGATTAATCATGATGCAAGTTCAAATCATGTATCAGATACTAGTTGTATGATCCTGGCCAAGTCACTTGAGCTTTCAAAGCCTTATCCTTACCTGTAAAATGAAGGGATTATACTTCATGGTCTTTACATGTTCCTTCCACCTCTTAAATCTATGCTCCTCTAGCCTCATTTACATAAATATAAAAACACAAACCCATAGGTACATACACAGAGAGATCTAGGTTCAGTCCTTAACTCAGATACTTATTAGCTAGGTGATACTAGCCAGACAGATGTTCCAGTGGAATAGAGTGCTGAGTTTGGAGTCAGGAAGACTTGAATTCAAATCCAGCCTCAGACGCTTATTAGCTGTGTAACCCTGAACACGTCATTTAACCTGGTTTGCCTCAATTTCCTCATCTGTAAAGCAAGTTGGAGAAGTTAACACTCCAGTATTTTTGCCAAGAAAACTCTAAATGGGGTTAGGAAGAGTCAGATACACCTGGAACAAATGAAGAACCTAGGCAAGTCATTTAATCTTTATGGGCATCAGCTTCCTCATTTATAAAAGGTAAAATGATCTCATCTAAGTTTCCTTCCAGCCCTAAATACATACACACACATGTACACACACACATACACACCCAATAAAATCCCATTTTTGGTTCTTATCCCCCAAGTACTGCAAGGATTTACATGGGCATAATTTAGAGCAGAAATGCTATGTTATTCTGGCATAATATTTAACTATTCTAGGTTCATCTGGTCCTTGATTCTCATGTTCTGGCTGCATCTTCTTAGTATCAGAACTTCCTATAGCTCACATTAATTCACTATCATATGCATATCTTGGATTAGTAACTAAATATACTGGTTTTATTTCCTAACCCCCTTCCCTTTTCAAAAACTAATTTTCTTCCTGATTTTCATCACTTAGAAGTAAGATTCTTTCAAAGCTCAGTCAAGGTGTCACTCCCTACATAAAATCTTTCCTATTGTCTAATTGTCTGTGTTCTCTCTCACCTCAAATTATCATGCATTTAAATATTTATTTAGATGTCACATTGTTATATCCCATACAATTGTGGGGAGGGAGAGATGAGAGGAAGTAGTTGAACAGATGATACTAATTTAAAAAAACTGCACAAGTTAGTGATTTCACACTGTGAAATAACTGTTGGAAAAAATTCATACATATGCATTGATATTGACATAACTCTAGTATGTAACTTCTAAGTTAAGGAAAGAATCAAAGTCACTCTAAAATAAATTAGTTGTGAGCTTGAAATGGGGACGTCAGAGTCAAATCAAAATAACAACGAAGAACAAAGAAACCAAGATTGTTCGCTAAAATTCGTATTGTGTGGTAAAATTTCTACTGATTCTCCTTAAAAAATCATCTTCTGAAGGAATCGGTATCATATGGATGAAAACAAACATCTCACTCAAATGCTTTCCCCTATCACTGGTTCTTTGGTATTGCATTCAAACCTAATATATTCTTTTCTCTAGGGAAGAAATCTGTTCTCCTTTTATACTTGGAAGTTTCTTTGAATTTTGGCTGCTCTATATCTTCAGTGCTTATCACAGTGCCTGGTACATAACTCCTAGTAAGTGCTTCAGGAATGATTGCTAGTAGACTACCTTAAGAATAAATTAAAAACAAAACACATTTGCTAAAAGTCACTCCTCCAAATGGCCTACTTTTTAGGAACAGACTAGCTACCTCTTCCAAATTCAATGATATGTTGTCTGCCCACCCCCGCACATTTGTCATAGTCTTCCTTTCCTTATTCCCTAAAATTTAAAAGGAAATGCAGTATTTTTCTTTGATGTTTAATTTAACCCTAGTAGGCATTCAATGTCATCAATTTGTGTTTCAATTTCTAAAGCCATGACAAGATTACTGGGTATAAGTGCAATGTCTTTATCACCTTATATAAATATACTGGTGGTATTTATTCATTTTCATTATTAAGAATGCTATTGTGGGCGGAGCCAAGATGGTGGAGTAGAAAGACTCACATTTGCTAGCTCCGAATCCACAGCCCATAGATTTCCTGTAAAAAGAACTCCTGGCAAATTCTGGAACAGTAGAAGCCGCGCAGCAACACAGTGAAGGAGATTTCTGTTGCAGAGAGCCCCCCGCACGGGAGCGGAGCCCTGCCCTGCGGAGCACTCCCCTTCCCCTGCCCTGGCCACACAGCACTGAGAGGAGCCAGCAGACCCAAGCAGGCTTCAGAGACCTGAATCTCCGGGCGGCCATGAAGGTCCCTCCACCCACAGACGCACAGGTCAGTGAGAGAGACGGGCTGAGAGGGGAGCGGGGGATCTCTGGGACTCGGACCCCCTTGAGAGGCGGTGGCCGGGGCAGAGGCAGAGGCAGCTCAGCCAGAGACTCCCAGAGCAGGCAGGAGCTCCACCCCAGCTCCATTACAAAAGATCTCTGCATAAACCCCCTGAGGGAACTGAGCCTGAGAGGCGGCCCTGCCCCGACCTGAGAACCAGCAGATAAGCTCCCATTGAAGAGCAATCAGGCCTGCTGCCAAAAGCCCTGAG
>JAQQSK010010922.1:0-12483 GCA_028658325.1 Potorous gilbertii | reverse complement strand
CAAAGCAAACTATATGTAGGAAAAATAGGAAATAGCTAACAGAGAGAAGGCACTAATAACATACTATCTCTGGGTCTCAGTTTCCTTATCTGTAAAAAATGTATTGGATTAAATAATTCCTGAAGTTTCACCTAGGTGATCTGTGATAGCTAGAGGTGATGTTGTAGATAGTGGGATGAACCTAAAATCAGGAAGATCTGATACTTATTGGTTGTGTGATCCTGGGCAAGTCACTTAACCTCTCTGTGACTCAGTTTCCTCATCTATAAAATTAAGGAGTTTGATGCCATGGCCCCTAAGGTACCTCCCAGTTCAGAATCTGGAATCCTGGGATCTAGGTTAAATTAAATGTGATTAGCAGCAGGTTGTTTTTCAAAGTCTCTGGATTCTATGTGTTGAAAGAAGTTCTATTTGATCTCATTGAGATTCCTTCCATAACAGGTCCCTCATTTGCCCAGAAGTCCTTGCTTCTTTCTACATCAAACCAAATTACAGCCTTAGGGGTCAGACATTCGTAGGAGATGTCACATGTGTCAGCATCCTCTGACAGCCCATTGATGGTAGAATGGACATTTAAACTGACTCAAGGCCCCAGAAACCCTCTTGGGACAAAACCCCCTCACACATACACCAACCCAGAAAACCCTTGTAGGGCCCAGTATACAATCCTGAACTCCTCTGGATGTATTAATCAGAGGTGATATAAAACAATAAATTCATAAGGAACAAAACAGATTAGATAAAAGTTAAATTCAAGATAATTGCTTAACCGAAAGAGTATCCTTTCATAAAGTTTTTAAGGTATACAATGTATAACTTTCCTCTCAAGAGCCTTCCAAGATAGGTAGTGCTAATATTATTATACACTTTTTATAGATGAGAAAATTGAAATTCTGAGAGCTTAGGTGGCTGACGATCCACAGCAGCAAAGAGATTCCAGTCCATTTCTCCTGACTCAATACTCCATGCTCTCTTCCAGTACAGGAGATTCTTCTTCCAGACTTGAGACATCTTGTATTCTGTACTTGTTGTTCTTTAATTCAAAGCACAAGAAAGTGTGGCTTAAGCAGGCCTGGATCATTCTGTCTTTCAGGGAGGTTTTTTTCTGTTGTTGTTACTGCTATTTGAAAGCTCAAAAGGACAGAGAAATATGTTCCCTGCCGGCTTAAACTGTATGATTCCTTTTCCTCCTCCATCCAACTATTTCTTAATTTTTCCAGCTATATTGTATGACAGGGATGAATATCACTATTTGCAGACTCCCAGGGATCCATATCTTTGGATTCTCATGGCTTAATAGGAATTTGCTCTAACTGGAGGCGTGGTCACTCTGCTTTATTCCTGCTCTATCTCATCAGAACTTCAGATGGAAAATTGTTTCTTCAAAGCCAAGAACTTCAGAGGGAATACTTGTCTTTTGTGAGGCAGAAAAAGTCTCCTGAAAATTTAGGCTTCTTTAAAAAGGTACAATAGACCAACTGCCAATGAAACTATAGCCACATGACATCTGACCATCTATGTCTCTAAAGTATATAGGAGCTTTGACTCTCTTTTCTACCATTTTAGGTAGAACTCTAGGAGGAAGCACAGTACAGGGTCATATAAAAACACTAGCTTTAGAGTCAGAGGGCCTAGATTCAAATCCTGATTCTGATGCTTACTACCTTTGAGAAGTCACTTGACTTCTCTGGGCCTCAGTTTCCTTATCTGTAAAATGATGGAAATGAACTAGGTGATCTCTGAGGTTCCTTCCATTTTTATGTCCATGATCCTATGACTCTACTTAGTAATGTGCTATAAAAATGGTGGTCAAGTCTATATACTCAAATTAGTGAATATGTATATATTTTTCTGTGTATGTGTGTGTGTGTGTGTGTGTGTGTGTGTGTGTGTGTTAGGGGGATTTAAAAAAAAACAGTTGAATTAAAACTAGCTAGAAGCCAGTTGTTATATACAATTTCTCTCTGTCACAGCTTCTGTCTCTGTCTTCCTCTCCCTCTCTCTTCCTCTCTATGTCTCTGTCTCTCTCCTTTCCTCCCTCCCTCTCCCTAACCCCTCTCTCTATATATGTGTATGTGTCTGTCTGTCTTTTTTTCTCAGTCTCTGTCTCCTTCTCCCTCTTTATGTCTCTATGTCTCAGTCTCTGTCTCCCTCCTTCTCTCTGTGTATCTGTCTTTTTCTGTCTCTGTCTCTCTCTCTGTCTCTCTGTCTCTGTCTCTCTCTCTCTCTCTCTCTCTCTCTCTCTCTCACACACACACACACACACACACACACACATATATCCACACTCCAAACTGAGAATGAAGAATCTCTAAAGAGAAGAGGAAGAAGCATTTGCAGCTGACCAAGTCCAAACTTCCCTACAATCTAGTGAAACATACATGCTCCTTCTGAGTGCCTCAGAAGGCAGTTTTGCAAGTACTCACAGCTCCCAACAAATGGCAGATTCCTTGCCTTGGCCACACAGACTTCCAGATGAAACCCAAGATGAAAAGGGTTAAATTTGAAAAACAATTCTAGGCCTTCTTTTAAACCAGTCTGACCCTTTCCCATATCTCCTGCTTTAGCTCTGATTGACAGGACCCTGGAGAGTTAGAAGGTTAGGCCTCAGTCAGGGCTGTGGCCTCTACTGGAGTTTGGGGGCCTCCAACAGATTATCTGTATGGTCCAGTGGGGACCCATCCTTCAGCCTTGCCTGTCAAGAATTCCAGCATCCTTCTTCAGATTCAAGGAAGGGAAACAGTTGAGTGGAACAATTTGTCTACCAGTGTGGCCAGTTATTAACTCATCTGTTCTGAAGTTTCCCTTCCATTTTTCCACCATGCACACATACCATCCCAAAGAATGTCCCTCATTTTTCATTTCCAGAGTTCCCTAACAACCCAAGACAAGGCTATGAGCCATGGGTAGGGAATTTGGCCACCACTCTTTTTTGACCCTGCTCTGTTACTGCCATCACAGATCCCTGTGAAAAATGACCCTCCTCATCCTCCACCATTGACAAGTACCCAACTGTGGCCTTATGTTTCATCGACGCTGTTTACTTTTCTAGACAGGGACCCCACAGACCAGCTCAAAGAACCTAAGGTGATCCAATGACCAACAGCATTGTCCCTGTGGAAGTTTTAGTGGAAACAAATAATTCCATTCAATTCACTTCCATTCAATCCAACTCATATCCCTAGAACTCAAGTCATATAACATCATAGAATTAGAAACATAGCCTTACCTTCATTTCCCAGCATAATCCTAGCAAAAATGACTTGAATTCTCAAAAAAAACAGGATTCTGAATCCAGGCTTTCCCACACACAAATGAACTGTATGATAGTTGTCTAGACATATAACTTATCTGGGCCTCAGTTTCCTCATCTATATCTAAATGGCACAGTGAATAGAGCACCAGGCCTAGATTTCATGACTTTGAATCTGATCTCAGTTCACACTGGCTTTGGAACCCTGGGAAAGTCACTTAACCCAGTTCACCTCAGTTTTCTCATCTGTAAAAAAAGAGCTGGAGAATGAAATGACAAACTCTCCAGTACCTTTGCTACGAAAACCACAGACAGGGTCAAAAGGAGTTGAATATGATTGAAATGACTTATCGACAGTAAAACATGGAAATTCTGACATTTTCACTACCTCACCAATTTATTGTAAGGAAAGAATTTTATACCTCAAGGGGATAGAGAGTAGATCTATAATATAATTGATATGGGAAATTTCTGAAAAATAAAATTCCCACTAGCAAACCAGCACCCTCTTTTTAACTTAGAGTCTTAGAAAACTAGAGTACCTAGAGCACTAAGAGGTTAAGTGACATACCCAGGGTAACATAACCAGCAAATATCAGAGACAGGGCTTAAATCCAGGTCTTCAACTCAACTTAAATTCTGGCTTCAAGGCCAGATCTCTATCCACTCTGCCACAACTAATTCTTCTTCTTTTTATTAAATTAATTAATTTTTTTTTGTTTTCAGCATTTACTTCCATAAGATTTTGAGTTTTAAATTTTTTCCCCTTCCCTCTACTTCCCTCTTCCCAAGACAGCATTCAGTCTGATATGGGTTCTACTTGTATATTCATGTTAAATATGATGTAAAGAAGAATTAGAACTAATGGAAGGAACCAAGAGAAAGAAGAAACAAAACAAAACAAAACAAAGCAACAGCAACACAAAAGGAGAGCAAATGGTATTCTTCCATCAACATTCAGACTCCAAAGTTCTTTCTCTGGATGTGGATAGTATTTTCCATTATGGTTCTTTTGGAGTTGTCTTACTCCTTGCATTGCTGAGAAGAGCTAGGTCTATCAAGGTCAGTCATCATATAGTATGGCTGTTACTGTATACAGTGTTCTCCTGGTTCTGCTCATTTCCCTCTGCATCAGTTCATATAAGTCTTTCTAGGTTTTACTGAAGTCCACTTGCTCATCATTTCTTATAGTACAATAGTGTTCCATTACATTCATATACCACAACTTGTTCAGTCATTCCCCCATTGATGGACATCCCCTTAAATTCCAATTCTTTGCCACCACAAAAAGAAACTGCTATAAATATTTTTGTACATGTGGGTCCTTTTCCCATTTTTACTCTTTCTTCAAGATAAAGCCCTTGAAATGGTATTACTGGGTCAAAGGGCATGCACAGTTTTATAACTTATTGGGCATAATTCCAGTGTGCTCTCCAGAATGGTTCAGTTTACGTCTCCACCAACAATGAATTAGTGTTCCAATTTTCCCACATCATCTCCAGCATTTATTATTTTCCTGTTTTGTCATGTTAGCCAATCTGATAGGTGTGATGTGGTACCTCAGAGTTGTTTTGATTTGCATTTCTCTAATCAATAGTTATTTGGAGTATTTTTTCATATGACTATAGATAAAAGCTGACGATTCTTAAGACATCCTAGAAATCAGGCCAATCATCATTACTATTAATTCTTTCCTGTTTAATGTGTTCTTAAAGTATTTTCCTTATAACCAATATTTACATACTTACGTGAATATTTACTGAATACAAGACATACACTATTCTAGGCTAAGCCATGTTCAACAATCTTGGCTCCTATGGCAAGAACTTTTAAATGTACCAGGGCAAGTGTAAAAGGTGCCTTTAATCATCTTATTAAAATAAATTCAGTTGAGAAAGAGTGAAATAGGAAGGGGGAGAAAAATAGAGAGACAGAAACAGATTGAGACAGAGAGAGTAGGTAGAGATCTTGGACCATCAGACAAGAGTCCCATGGTGGAAGACATCCTTGGGCATCCGTGACTATTTGGGGATAGATAGATACCTATTGGAACCTGAAGACTGTTGCAAGGGAGGCCAGAGCTGAGAATGTAAGCCAGGCTAACTAATGAACTATTTGTTCACCAAGGAGGTCTCTGCATCTCACCTCCATTATGTATATACTGGCTTTCCTCTTCATTGACTTTCATGAGTCTGCTTGACTTCCCCATGTAGTAGACTCTCTACTCCATGTTTCAAGAGAGTCCTGGTCAATAGCTGACATACCCACTGAAGCCAGGTGCCCTCTGTGAAGAAATGGGTAGGTTCTCAGGCTTAATACAGTCTGGTTGGGACACCCTGAGGACACTTATTTGAATGTAATCACACCATGGCGGGGGTGTCAGTCCATCTCTCAGAGATGCAGCTAATGAAAATTAATTGAACATAGTCCAAAGTTGCAGAGAGATCACACCATCACTGAAGTGTTTCATAGTAGACAAGCTACCAGGCCCAGAAGGCAGACACTCTAATGATGCAACTATTGAGGATGTGAAAGGAATAAGCATTTTGATAATCATATCATTTATTTGATATCTACTATGTGCCAGGCACTGTGCTATGTGCTCTTTACAAATATTATCTCCTTTGATCCTCCCTCACCATAATCCTGCAAAATAGGAACTAATTATTAAGTCCATTTTACAGTTGAGGAAATTGAGGCAGAGAGTAAGTGACTTTCCCTGGGTCACACAGCCAGTAACTATCTGAGGCTGGATTTGAACTCGTGTCTTCCTAACATCAAGCCCACTACTCCACAGGCCTGGGTGAGATGCAGAATTATCTAGCTGAATACACAAAGCTATAAAGTGGCAGGCAGAAGGAGTTTAAACATGAGTATGGTATGTTCTGGTTCCTACCAGTAGATAACCATTTGGCCCCATTGGGTGAAGATACTGCCAGCACTCTCCAAAGTTCAGTGTCCAAGGACAAAGCTCCAACTGCTTCATCCTAGTTACAATTTTGGTAACAGATAGTGTGAGATACAGATGAGTGTGTGTGTGTATATGTGTACACATACGTGTGTGTGGCAGCTAGGTGGTATAGGGGATAAAGTGCTGGGAGTTAAAATCCAGCCTCAGACACTCACTTGCTATGTGACCTTAGGCAAGTCACTTGATCCTATTTACCTCTGTTTCCTTGCCTGTAAAATGAGCTAGAGAAGAAAATGGCAAACCATTCCAGTATTTTTACCAAGAAGAGTCGGACACAACTGAAAATGACTGAACCACAAAGTCCAGGGTTGTGAGGGTCAAATGAGGTAACATTTGTGAAGTGATTCCCACAGTGCCTGATGCTTAGTGCATCCTATATGAATGCTAACTATCACTGTTACTGTTATTATATAAAAGACTTTGTGCACTCCACAAGAACATAGACTGTTTTACAAGGGAGTCAGGATAGACACAGATAAACCAATTAAAGAACAGGTATAATGTCCTAAATTTTTAGGAATTGTAATAAGCAGGAAATACAATAGGCTACTAATGGTGAATGAATTCCGAGGAGCAATTGGAAACATAGATTTATAGATGGCCAAGGCTAGAGCAGACCCTAGGGACAGATCATCTAATATGATTCCCTTATTAGACAAATTATTTGTCCAATCATAAATTTGCACTCCTCCTATCCTGTTTGTTTGGGGGGTTTTGTTTGTTTTTTCCCCTCAGTACTTCTGGATCAGGTTTGGAAAAGTAGCAATTTTTTCAGTAATTCACAAAATGAAATATGTATGAAAGGACCCACTGAAACTTCCTCCATGGGCCCTATTTGAAATCCAAAATCTGTACAGCATGAGAACTCTATTCCTGGGTACTATAGAAAAGAACAGTGTTATTTATTCTTAGTCTAGCATCCAGAGTATATTACCAAACATATAGGGCCACAACCAATTAAATCAACACCTAGCCCCAAGCGGATGCTCAAAAAAATGTTAACTAGTAATAATAAATAGTTATTTGGTTACATTTTACGGACACATTTGGCCAGCATTTCAGACAATTTTATGGGCAAATGCTATTCTGAGAGTTCCAAAATTCCCCAATTACATGTGAACCATCTGGATCGCTAACATCTGGAGTTTTAAAACTCTGTGCTTCTTGTGTTCACCCTTGTACATAAATCTGAAGCCATCCCAAGACCCTTTCTCCCAGGGCCCCCAACCCCACTGACATATTTTACTGCCAGAGGTTACAAAGCACATCCTTGCTCTGGGTACTTGGAAGAGTGTGATTGGCAGAGAGTAATTCAGAAGGATTAGATAGCTCTGTGTAAGAAGTTGGCATCTTCAAGGGATTCTGTGAAGATGAAAAACCAGCTAGGGCACATGGGGAACTATTTTGACCTGATGGTCACTGGTGACCAATGACTACAAACTTCACTTATTTCCTTCCCATCCCCAGCTCCAAGCTCCTTTCCTCCTGAGCTCATGTTAAACCTCTTACCTCTGAGTTACTGTTATGCTCCCCCCCCCATAACTTTGCTTGAGTAATTGCCAATTGAGTGAAATGAAGCAAATATTGATTAAGGGTCGACTATGGGCTAGACCTCAGAACTGCTCACTATCTGAAAAACAGTGTGGTGTAGTGGATAGAGAGCTAGCCTCAAAATAAGGTTCAGGTCTCTCCTTTGGCATATAGTTGCAGAGCAAATTATTTAGTGTCTTGATGCCTATATAAGATGCAACCAGTTAGACTGAGAACATAAGGTAACATTTGAAGAACATGAACAACTACTGTGTTAGCATATGGAATTTCCTCTCTGGATGTTCCCCATGTCAGTAGTGTCTTGTGCCCCCTTTACACTCTAAAAAATCATTGTGGACCCTTTTCCAAAGAGTGTACATCTATAAATATATACCATAATGGAAACTGAAATATCTTATCATGGTTTTGGAAATCACTTTGACCTAAGGACATCCTGGGGTTCTGAACCACACTTTAAGAACTACTAAGCTACATCAATTAAATCCCACTAGAGACTTCCACTCTACCCCTACTCTTCCCCCAAAAAAGTTAGACAAATTACATTAGGCCCAAGGTTACAGAAATAATCAAAAGACTTGGTTTTGAATTCCACCTCTGCCACATTTCTGTCAAGTCACTTAAACTATCTAGTCCTCAGTTTCTTCAACTGTACAATATGAGTCCTAGGCTACTGGATTAAGAGCTGGAGGTGATTCCTTCTAGCTCTGAATCTGATGAGGAAGATGATGATAGTAGTGGCATAGTGGTGCTGATGATTATGAAGAGAAGGACTGATAATTATATAGCCTTTTCAAATTTGCAAAGCACTTTACAAAAATTGTATCATTTTTCTCTTTTCTCTTACTTCTTAGAAGAGTAGCCTAACAAATGTAACTCTAGCCCTTCCTTTTCCTGTGTACTGCCTGAGCGACCCAAGTCAAACAGGAATGAAACTAGCAGCGCCATTTTGAATCAGATTCTCTACTGTCTGATTCTCTTAATACCTACCTGATGCTCCTTGTTGTCCCTAGTAACATATCCTTCTCTTCTTAATTTAATTAAGCATTTATTCTTAGAGTGTCATGGGGCAAAGGACAACTAGGTAGCACAGTGGATAGAGCATTGGGCTAGGAATCAGGAAGATTCACCTTCACCTATCAAAATTCGGCTTCAGACACTTAATAGCTGTGTGATCCTGAGCAAGTCATTTATCCCTGTTTACCTCAGTTTCCTTATCTATAAAATGAACTAGATGAGGAAATAAACTACTCCAGTATCTTTGCCAAGAAAATCCCAAGTGGAGTAATGAAAAGTTGGAGATGACTCAATAACAATGGAGCAAAAGAGTGATCCAAACCAAGAGAACTTTCAGATAACCTGAGGAGGAAGGGAAAGCATTTTGGCTGGTTTAGGGGAGGGAAGATAAAGAGAGAGCAGAGGATCTGGGAGAGGGTCAGAGAAGAGGTAGCACCTGAAAATAGCTTTGAAGGAAGAAAAGGATTTCAGAAGGTGGAAAGAAATAAGGAGGCAGTATGTTCAGGGTATGGGTAACACTTGTACAAAAGGCAAGAGGCAAGTGATGATAAGACATGAGCAAGAAACTTGGATATTATTAAGATAAACTAAAGAATGCCTTAACATCCTCCCTCCCACCAAAAAAACCAGTTTTGTCTAAAACATGGAGTGCCTGAAGGGGAAAATTTGGTTTTGTTTGTTTGTTTGTTTTAAGCCCTTACTTTTTTTTTCTTTTTATTTTTAATAGTATTTTTTTCCCAATTTCATGTTGACAATTTTTAGCATTCATTTTTACAAGATTTTGAGTTCCAAATTTTTCTCCTTCCTTTTATCCTCTCCCTTCATCTGAAATGGTGGGCAATTAGATACATATTATGCAAGTTTTATCATGTAAAATATATTTCCATATTATTCAGAGTTTAAAAAAAGAAGAAACAGAACAAAAGGGAAAAATGAAAAAAATAAAGCAAAAAAAGTATGATTAAATCTGCATTCAGAGAGGAGTGAGTTGAGCAATCTGTTCCTTATCTAAATGTGGATAGTACAATCTTTCATGAGTCTTTTGTACTTGTCTTGGATCATTGTATTGCTGGAAAAAGCTCAGTCATTTATAGTTGATCATTTCAAAATGCTGCTGATACTGTGTACAATGTTTTCCTGGTTCTGCTCATTTCACTTTGCATCAATTTGTACAAGTCTTTTCAAGTTGTTCAGAAATCTGCCTATTCATCATTTCTTATTGCACAATAATATTCTGTTATATTCATATGCCACAGCTTGTTCAGGATTCCCCAACTGATAAGCATCCCTCAGTTTCCAATATTTTACCACCACCAAAAGGGCTGCTATAAGTATTTTTGTATATGTAGGTTTTTCCTTTTTTATATCTTTGGAATACAGACCTAGTAGTGATATTGCTGGATCAAAGGGTATGTACAATTTGATTTCCCTTTGGGCATATTTCCAAATTGCTCTCCAAAAACTGTTGGATCTGTTTACAACTCCACCAGCAATGCAATAGTGTCTCAATTTTCCCATATTTATCATTGTTCCTTTTTTTGTCGTATTAACCACTCTAATGGGTGTAAGGTGGCACCTAAAAGTTGTTTCAATTTATATTTCTCTAATCAAAAGTGATTTAAAGCATCCTTTCATATGCTAGAGAAAGCTTTAATTCCTTCATCTAAAAACTGTCTGTTAATGTCTATTGACTATTTTTCAGTTGAGGAATGGCTTGTATTCTTACACATTTGACTCAGTTCTCTATATATTTAAGGAATGAGATCTTTATTAGAAATACTTGCTGAAAAGATTACTTCCAGAGGAGCCCAACCCAGCCCAGCATGGAGCACAGCCCAACATGGAGCACAGCCCAGCACAGAGGGCAGACCAGCATGGGTCACGCAGCTTGGCAGGGACAGGACCTGGAACAGGCTTCAGGGAGCCACCAGCAAGAGTAGTTTCCATATTGCTCAACTCACAAACACCACAGACAGCTTCAAAGGTCAGTGGGAGGGCTCCTTCTCCTAGGAGAGGCTGTATCACCCACCAACAGCCACCATTGCAGGGGCAGCTTTCATTTTTGGAGTCCTCTGCCCAGAGCCCCTGGGGGAATTGAGACCCTGATAGAATTGAGCCACTGATCTGAATCTCAGCTCTGAGACCAACACTGGGGAGAGGAGGAGCACTGGTACGGTGGAGTTGGAGGAAGTTGTGGTGAGGGAATTACAACTGCAGATTCTGGGCAGAAAAGTTTTTGTTTGCTCCCAGACCCAGTGTAGAGGCCAGGAGAAGAGTGAACTCCTCTCCTTCGGTTGTACCACCTTGGAGGAACTGAGAAATACAAGTCCCCAGAGTATACACTCCTCTTGACAAAGGTCTCAAGGGTCAAGTAACTGGCTGGGGAAATGCCCAAAATATGGAGAAAAAATAAGACTATAGAAGGTTACTTTCTTGGTGAACAGGTATTTCCTTCCATCCCTTCTGAGCAGGAAGAACAATGGGTACCATCAGAGGAAGTCAAGGTTTCTGCATCCAAAACCACCAAAATAAATATGCAATGGTCTCAGGCCATGGAAGAGCTCAAAAAGGATTTTGAAAATCAAGTAAGAGAGGTGGAGGAAAAATTGGGAAGAAAAATGACAGCAATGCTAAAAAAATCAGGAAAAAAAGAGTCAACAGCTTGCTAAAGGAGATCCAAAAACATGCTGAAGAAAATAGGCAATTGGCAATGAATTGAAAAATAGGCAATTGGCAAAAGAGGTTCAAAAAGCCAATGAGGAGAAGAATGCTTTCAAAAGCAGAATTAGCCAAATGGAAAAGGAGGTTCCAAAGCTCACTGAAGAAAATAGTTCTTTAAAAGTTAGAATGAAGCAGATAGAATCCAAGAAATTACAAAACCAAACCAAAAGAATGAAAAAATGAAAGATAAAGTGAAATATCTCATTGGGAAAACAACTGACCTGGAAAATAGATCGAGGAGAGAAAATTTTAAAATTATGGAACTACCTGAAAGCCATGATAAAAAAAAAAGAGCCTAGACATCACCTTTCATGAAATTATCAAGGAAAATTGCTCTGATATTCTAGAACAAGAGGACAAGATAAATATTGAAAAAATCCAGTGGTCACCTCCTGAAAGAGATCCAAAAAGAGAAACTCCTAGGAATATAGTAGCCAAATTCCAGATTTCTCAGGTCAAAGAGAAAATATTTCTAGCAAGTAGCTAGAAAGAGAGAGTTCTAGTATTGTGGAAATACAATCAGGATAACACGAGACCTAGCAACTTCTACATTAAGATATCGAAGGCTTGGAATATGTTGTTCCAGGAGTCAGAGAAATTAGGATTAAAACCAAGAATCACCTACCCAGCAAAACTGAGTATAATCATTCAGGGGAAAAAATAGTCTTTCAATGATATAAAGGACGTTCAAGCATTCTTGATGGAAAGACCAGAGTTGAAAAGAAAATTTGACTTTCAAACACAAGAATCAAGAAAAGCATGAAAAGGAAAACAGGAAAAAGAAATCATAAAGGACTTTCTAAAGTAGAATTGTTTACATTCCTACATGGAAAGATAATATCTATAACTCTTGAGACTTTTCTCAGGATTTGTGTAGTTGGAGGAATTATACACACACATATATTTATATATACATATAGATATATATAGATATATATATGGAGAGGGAGAGAGAGAGCACAGGGTGAGTTGA
>JAQQSK010010921.1:0-12485 GCA_028658325.1 Potorous gilbertii | reverse complement strand
GTCATCTCTCTTTGTTATATCTGTCTCTCTGTCTTGTTGTTTCTGTCTTTCTGTCTCTCTGTCTCTCTCTGTCTCTCCATCTCTGTTTCTCTCTATCTGTCTCTGTCTCTCTTTCTGTCTCTGTCTGTCCATATCTGTCTTTCTGTCTCTTCCTATCTCTCTGTCTCTGTCTCTCTCTCTCTCTCTCTCTCTCTCTCTCTCCCCTAGCAATAACACAATCCAGTTGGACACCTCTCCTGGGTCCCAAACATAATTTTGACTCAAAGAGTTCAAATTAGAACTCATTGTCTTCCCCCACTAACATTCCCTGTCCATTGCCAATTCCTCTATTTCTCATGAAGGTACTGCCATCCTTCCAGTCAGCTGGGTTTACAATCATAGGATCACTGTCATTTATTTTTACTTTTATTTACTTACTTACTTACTTTACTTTTAAGTTTCTTGGTCTTGTCAATTGTACATCAAGAACATCTTTCACATTTTTCTCTTTTTCTCTACTCATAAATTCCCTTCTCCACTTTGAATCTTCACTGTCTCTCTCCTGCACAGTTGTGATAGGACCCTAATTAATTCTCCAGCCAAAAATTAGCAACAAAAAGCAAAATAAAACTTTCTACCTTTATATTTCGTCTTCCACTCACATGCTCAGTAATTATATGGGTCTGTTACCTAACAATTTCAGAGCTCCTTTCAGTAATTTAGTTGGCAACACATACATGTCTGCTCATCCAGTGAAACGTATGCTCCTTACACATACATGTCTTCTCATCCAGTGAAATGTATGCTCATGTCCTTTTAAATGTTTGCTGTAGGGAATCCAGCCAAATTGCCTGAGTACTTACTTCTTATGACATTATAAGGAAATAAATGAAACTTTCTCATTGCTAATCTATCATGTAGTTCATTTTCTGTTAAGGCCATACAATTTCTTTATGATTTGCTCCACTCCATTCTTTCTTTTGAGTTTCTCTTTGGTTATATGTTGAAACCTGCTAACAATGAAATTGTGAGCTTGAACTTTCCTGATACACCACATTGCTCTTAAATTTTCTTTCTTAAAACATACATCTGATCAAATCACTCTACTGCTCAAAACTCCTGCTGTCTCCCAATTGCCTCTGAATAAGGCAATAGGAATATCTGAATTCAAATCAACTTTTAGACATTCCCTAACTGTAACTCTGACAAGTCATTTAACTTCATTCTGCCTCAGTTTCTTTGGCTGAAAATTGGGGTTATATGGCTTAACTAACAATATTGTGAGAATCCAATGATATATTTGTCAAGAGTTTAGCACAGTGTCTGGTACATAGTAGGCATGTTCTATTCAATCTATTCAAATTAATTTCATTTTCACATTACTCCCTTCCATGTGCATTATGTTTCAGTCAAGCTGTCTTCCTTTCTGTTTCTTGTATATGATCCTTTATCTAATATATCTTTCCCTTTTCTTAGCCTGTTCTCCATGCCTGAATTTAACTCAACTCTACCATTACAGTGCTTAGTTTTCTTCAGTGCTAAGGTTCAAATCCTTCCAGTTAAAGGGTTAATCTATAGAAAAGTTTTAATTCATTGCCTTCTAGCCTTTCCATTACTGGTTATATTCCCTTGACTACGTTCATCAGTGATTTCATTCAAAAGCTTAAATCTTTAAAGGGACCTCTATCAGAGTTCCTGTTTTCTGCTCTCTGTAATAATCATGACCACAGCAGCTAATTAGTGTCTAATTGTATACTCAATTGGCTGATTGCATCCACAATTAGCTAAATGTAAGCTCCATTCTCCCTGCATTCATTTTATGCCATGAAGAGAGTTTGTGTGATATCTAGACTGGCTAGTTTTGAAGAAAACAAAATAACCAAAGAGATATTTAGAAACCCTCTTAAGCATTTGTATATGTATTCTAACCATCTTGCATCCAAAATATTTAGAAGTTAGCAGAGCTTATAAAGCAGATGACCATCTTTATTTCATTGTCAAAGACATAAAAACCTGGGATGAATTGCAGATGGCCAGCAATTTAAGAAAAAAAATATCAGTAAAAAGCAAGCAGATACAATTCTTTGGGTCTCTACTTTTAACATGCTCCAGCAATTCATGGAATTGCTTTGTTGCTCAGTATGGGTGCAATCAGGACAAGCTGGGGGAAGGGAAGGGGAGATTAATTCTGAATTTGCTGGCTTACCCCTCTCCCACAATTTGATAGACCCCTTTGAGGTGTTAGTTGCAATGAATTATTTTAATGGCCAGGTCATCCACAAAGCAGGAGTTTTAATTGTCTTGTAGTCAACTGAAATCCTACTTTGAAAAGCTGACTGGAAACAATAGCAGAATTAAGCCTTTCACAACCCAGGCTTGACATTCCATATTAGATGAAGTATTTTACAGATGTGCTGAAGACAAAAAGGGTTGATCCACCACTTACAGGAGTAAATTGAAACGTACGACTTTGCAGGAGTTGTTCAGCAATCATTAGAAAGAGTTTTTGATAGCAAATAAAGAGATTGTGGCAGTCTCTATCTCTAGATTAGTAAAAGCAATGGAAATGCCTACAAATAAACAAGTTGAAAAACATAGGGAAGGGGTAAAAGTGGACAAAGTGGTGAAGAGTGAAAATATAAATCAAGGTTTGATGTTTCTTTTTCATCTTTAAACCCCCATGCCACTCCCTAGGCTCATACTTGCCCTTTCCAGTGCTAGGTAAATTTCGGAACAGTTTGCCTCAGCAAGGAGAAATTGATAACCAAGAAGAACTAAGTATAGTCAATTACCTACCCTTTCCCAGTTTGGATTGGTAAGAGATCAAACTGGTTGATATGCTTGGAACCCAATAAAATAGTGGTAGATAGATAGATGAATGATAGATAGATAGATAATAGTTTATAGAAAATTAGATAATAGATATAAAAATGATATATAGCTCTCTAGCTAGAGGATTTATTAAATGATTACTATGTATCAGGAACTATATGAAGTTGTGGGGATAAAGGAATGCAAAAGGTTGTCCTTCCTCACAAGGAGTTTATATTCTAATCAAGGATGGAACAGAAGGGCCCACACACTAACCCAAGGTAGCTGACTTGGAAGTGGAGCTGACCAAATGGTGAGCTACCAATGAGTTGAACAGAGGACCTAAGGATTCACATGATTTGAAACTTGTCTTGGATTCATGAATGCTTGTGTTGACATAGTGCCAATGTGATATTCACAGCACCTATAGTGACCATGAATATCACAACACAATTCTGAATCACAGACTCTCCTCATTAAAGACAGCATGAAAATATCAATTCAGACACCATAAAGCCAAATCCATCATAGAAACAAAACTCTATACACTATAATAATTCAGAAAACAACACCATCACCAAACTTTTACCCTTCTAGGCTTCCCACAAACCAGCTCCCTTAAACAAAATCACAAACAAGCTCTGTCACTCACAATAGCCAGCTTCCTTCCTGTTCTAACCTTCCTGTTCCATGTATTCAATAAATTCTTCCCAGCACAAGCTCTACGTGACTCAGGCTTTCATGTGACTCAGGCAGGTCACATTGGCCCATTAATGAAGGGGAAAGATCTTCCCATTTAAATTACCATTACAGTGAGCTTCAGAGAATGATCCTCAAAGGATAGGGTATATCTTGGAAAGAAGTAATACTTCAGATCTCTGAGAAGCTTATGGTCTCCCAAGATTTGCCCTATACAAAGGTAAGTATAATAACCACACAAAGACCAATATAGTCTTTCAGAATCACAACTCAACTTTGCTTTGGATCAAATCAAAATGGACATGAAATTGAAAATGATAATGGTGATGATGTTGATGGTATTACATGACACTAACTTTTGCAGGGAAATTAAAAAATACTTCGTTTTATTTTAACCCAATTCTGAGAATTAAGTGCTATGTTTATCTCAGTTTACAGGTAAGGAAACTGAGGCAGGGACAAGTTAAAGTGACTGTCCCAGAGTCACATAGATAGCAAATGTCTGAGGCAAGATGTGAACTTACTTATTGATGGATCCAAGTCTAGTCTAGCCCTGTGTCCAGTGTAACACCTTTTAACTTCCTTAACAATCTTGATAGAATTAAATAACATTTTCATCTATCTATGATGGTGGATGTCATTTTTACCCTAGAATCTCAAAAAAGTCCAAAGTTTTATGACAATATTATGAGGACCTATTTTTTCAGAGGAAAAAAGAAACTTCAGAGTTTTCTGTGAAAATTTGTAATTTTTTTCAAAGTACATGTGAAACATTTTAATTTTAATTAATTTTTTATTTTTAAAATTTATTTATTTTAGTTTTAAATAGTGGTTTCCACAAGATTTTGAGTTCCAAATTTTCTCCCCATCTCTCCCCACGCTATCATACCCCTCCCTTCCCTTATCCCCACCTCCTTTATTTTCTTGTAGGGCTAGATAGATTTCTATACCCTGTTACCTGTACACCTTATTTCCCAGTTGCATTTAAAAATAAATTTTAACATTAGTTTTAAAACTTTCAGTTTCAACTTCTCTCTGTTATCCCCTCCCCACGCATCACCACTGAGAAGGAAAGCTATTCAATATAGGATATACATGTGTAGTTATGCAAAAGACTTCCATAAAAGTCATGTTGTGAAAGACCAATTATATTTCACTCCATCTGATCCTGACCCTCATTTATTCTATTATCTCTTTTGACCTGGTCCCTCCCCAAAAGGGTTTATTTCTAATTGCTCCCTCTTCCCCTTTGCACTCTCTTATATTACTCCCCCCACATTCCACTTATCCCCTTCTCTCCTACTTTCCTGTAGTGTAAGATTAGCTTTTCATACCTAATTGATTGTACATACAATCCTTAAGCCAAATGTAATGAAAGTAAGCTTCACTTTTTGACTCTCACCTCTCAGCTTTCCCCCTCCATTCTCAAAGCTTTTCTTTTTGCCTCTTTTATGAGAGATAATTTGCCCTATTCCATTTCTCCCTTTTTCCTCCAAATATATTCCTCTCTCCCCTTTCTTAATATTATTTTTTAAATATTATTCCTTCCTATTCAACTAGCACTGTGCCCTCTGTCTATATGTATATAATCCCTCCAAATACCCAAATAGTGGGGAAAATCTGAAGAGTTACAAATATTATTTTAAAGTAGGAATGTAAAGACTTCAACATTTATAAGTTTCTTATGATTTCCCTTTCCTGCTTACCATGTCATGCTTCTCTTGATTCTTCTATTTAAAAGTCAAACTTTCCATTCAGCTCTGGTCTTCTCATCAAGAATGCTTGAAAGTTCACTATTTCATTGAATGACCATTCTTCCCCTGAAGTATTATATTCAGTTTTGCTGGGTAAGTAATCTTTGGTTTTAATCCTCAGTCCTCTGAATTCTGGAATATCATATTCCAAGCCCTTTGATCCCTTAGTATAGAATCTGGGAGATCTTGTGATATCCTGATTGTAATCCCACAATACTTGAATTGTTTCTTTCTGGCTGCTTGCCATATTTTCTTCTTGACCTAAGGACTCTGGAATTTGACTACAATATCCCTAGGAGTTTTCCTTTAGTGATCTCTTTCAGGAAACTTTTGGTGGATTTTTTCCAAATGTATTTTATCCTCTGGTACTAGAATATCAGGATAGTTTTTCCTTGATAATTTCATGAAAGATAATATCTAGGATCTTTTCATGATCATGACCTTCAGGCAGTTCCATAATTTTTAAATTGTCTCTCCTGGCTCCGTTTTCCTGGTCAGTAATGTTTTCAATGTGATATTTCACATGGTCTGCTATTTTTTCATTCTTTCATTTTGTTTTATAATTTCTTGATTTTTCATAAAGTCATTAACTTTCAACTGCTCCATTATAATCTTTAAGGTTAATTATTTTCTTCAGTGAGCTTTTGGATCTCCTTTTCTATCTTGTCAGTTCTACTTTTTAGAGCATTCATCTACTTATTGACTTTTTGGATCTCTTTTGCCATTTGGGTTATTCTATTTTTTAAACTGGTATTTTCTTCAGCATTTTTTGGGTCTCCTTTAGTACAGTTGACTCATTTTTCATATATTTTCTTGCATCACTATCATTTCTCTTCCCAATTTTTGCTCTACTTTTCTTATTTGACTTTTGAAATCCATTTTGAGCTCTTCCTTGGCCTGAGACCAATTTATACTTTTTTTGGAGGCTTTTGATGGTAGAGCTTTCATTTTGTTTTCTTTTGTTTGTATGCTTTGGTTTTCCTTGTTACCAAAGTAAGATTCTGTACTCTGATTCTCTTTCCAGTTTTTGCTCATTTCCCTAGCCATTTACTTGACTTTTGAGTTCTTTTTAAGGGTAGTTTTGTGCTTACTGTAGGGTTGGAGGGGTCGACTGTCAACTGCTCCATTTTCCCCACAATCCATGGGCCTACAGCTCCAGAAACAGTGGCTGCAGCTACCCCTGCTGCTGTTGTATTTGCCACAAGTTCTTCTGCCCCCTACCACATTGCCGTCCTGGTACGAGGGCCAGACAACTCAACTCTCCTGCACTGGTCCTACAGACTTTTTCCATTGACCTTCCAATTTATCCTCAATGTTTTGGGGTTGTGAAGTCTTGAAACCACCACATATATGAGAGATTCAGTCACCCCATGGCCTGCTCATGTCCCCTCTGTGCACTTGCGGCCCACACTGGCCTGCTATTTGCTCTAAACATCATGCAAGAGACTTCCCAGCCACCTTCCAGGATGTCTTAGGCTGAATATTTGCTTCACTCCCAGATCCTATGGGTTCTGAAGCTCCAGAATATGTCTAGAGTGAATTTTTAGTTATTTGGCTGGGTTTTGTGGGAACACTAGAAAGTGTGTGCAGTAACTTGGCCATTTTGATTCTGCCCATATTTTTATTTTATTAAATACATAAATTATTTTTTTTATTTCTTAACAATCACTTCCACAAGAGTTTGAATTCAAAATTATTTCCCCATGTATCCCTATAGCCAACCCAGGCCTGAATACACCCCATCCACCCTTTCCTCCAGTCTGACCTCCCTTCTATCATCCACACTTCTTTCATCCCCTTTCCACTCATTTTTCTTGTATGGCAGAATAGATTTCTATATGAAAGCTTTCCAGAGCCACCACCTTCACCATGCAGTTCCATTAGCTTTCCCAATTCAAATTTGGGCTTCTTGAGCATCTTGACCTTTCGGACAAATACATCATGGAGACGGTAAATGGACTGGCAAGTCTTTTCTATGTCTTTTCCAATGCTGTCTGGGATTAATTTATTGACAACTTCTTTCAAGTCATTTGTCTGCACCTCTTGGGTCATGATTTCCTTCATTTTCTTATGAATTTGACAGACCTGTTGGTGCTGGGCATAAGAGGTCTTACGGATCTGGTTGTTGCGCTTTTTGGTAAAACCAACACAAAAGAGACGTAGGAAGTACCCAGCAGTAGTTTTGACATCTACATGGGCTTCAATCATGGTCTGCCACTTTTTGACCATGGAGCACATCTTGTCCTGGGTAAGGTCCATTCCATGAAAATTAGTCAAACAATTTTTACCCTGAACATCTTCAGTAATTAACTTGAACTTATGAAAAGCAACCTCATCATTCTGCAGATCAGCAAGGCTCACTTCAAAAACTCGACCCTTGAGACCATCAGAGGCAATTTTTGTTCCTTGAGTCCTTGTAACCAGTGTCTTGCCAATACTGTGAATGTTGAACATAGCTGGTGCTTTTACATCATATCAATCCTTCTTCGAAAATGAATCAACCGGCTCAGATTCAATCTAGCTCACACTCTATCTAGCTGGGATTCTATCTGGCCCGCTTGTGAATACAAGTGTTACAAAAGCTTAGGTTCCGTAAGAAGCAACCCAATTAGGTGAATCTCTAATAAACTTTGTTTTCTTTGGCTTTAAAAAAAAAAAGAAAGAAAATGAATCAACTACTTTCTTCTTGGCTCCTTTCTTGCCACCTTTGGTGAGGTGCTTGTTCTTGCCCACCACCATGATCCTGCTCTGAAAGCCAAAAAAGGGGTTAGTCTATTTTTTAAAGGTATTTTTTCTTCAGTATTTTTTTATGTGTGTCTCCTTTAACAAGCTGTTGAGTCACTTTTCATGATTTTCTTGATTTGCTCTCATTTCTCTTCCCAACTTTTCTCCACCTCTCTTACTTGATTTTCATTAATCCCCTTGAGGGAAGATGCCTTTTGTCCTGTCACCCCTGGTGTATTGCGAAGTGATTGGATATGGTAAATAATAACTACCATTTATGTATTCCTTACAGCTTATTTAAAAATGCTATGTTTTATCTCATTGAATTCCCACAATTTTGTGAGAGGTGTTCTCTAGTTTTACACATAAGAAAACTGAAACTGAGACAGTTTAAGTGATTTGCTCAGAGACAGAAGCTAGTAAGTATGTTCAGGTGCTTGCTACATTTTTCTTAAATTAATAAATGGTCTTATAATGTTATTTATTTTTTCTCTTTATTTTTTAATTTATTAAAAATTTCTTCATTTTTTTTTCAACATTCATTTCCACAAAATTTTGGGATGCAACCTGCCTTATTGGCTGGGATAAGAGGAGGTAAGATTTCCAGAAACATCTAGCACTATAATTTAACTATAATATGTCCTACTTTAAGGGGACAGATGTGAAATACAGATGAAAATATATTTAATATTAGATAATTATGTGAATTTGGGCCCTGACAAAATTGAGCAATGATTTCAAATTCTGCCATCAACACAAGTCAAACTCCCAGAATAATTTATTTGCTCTCAAATCAACTTAAGTCAATATAAAGAGACCATATTTCAGAATAAAGTAACAATTTCTAAATAACATGTATAGTTCCAAAAATAACCAAGGGAATACAGTGTCTGTCAATACATATCCATTAGGCAGCAAGTACATGCCAATCACTTTGCCAAGCACTTGAGATACAAATTTTAGATAGACAGATACATACGTTTATAATCTAATTAGGGAAGATAAAAAGTAGGGAAGAGATAAGGGGTAAAAAAAAGGGTATAAAAAGCAGGGTCATAGTGGAGAAGTCCCAGAATATTTCAGTCAGATCAGAAATGAGAAAACACAGATCAATTAAGTGGCACAGTGAATAGAGGACCAGCCTGAAGTTAGGAAGACATGAGTTGAAATTTTACCTCAGATGCTGGATACTTGATCCCTGCATGACCTTAGGCATGTCACTTAACCCCAACTGTATTGCCTTCACCTCTCCACAAAAAGGAAAGGAGGAAATGTCTGAGCTGAGCTCCCCTCTTTAAAGAAAGTTTGGGGTTCATGTCTGCACACTGCAATCAGAGGAGCCAAGGATAGTGAGTACCTTGGAATACCAAGGCTAATTAGTTCTTGCGGGATGATGAGGTTTCCAATAATGAGCTTCCTGGGGCATGGTGGAGAAGTTCCAGAATATAGCAGCCAAGTGAGAAATGAGGATTTCAGTAAACGATTACAGTACAAGACTTTCCCTCAATGAACCTCAAAATTGATTGTATAAACTTCATCTTGAGTATAAGGTTCATCACACTTCAGATCAATAATAGTTTTGGTATCCATCAGTAGTTTGAGTTTGGCGTGATTATAGAACCTATTTTAACACTTCACTGTTTAATGATTTAACCCTCACTGATAATGATGTATTTTTAACTTACACTTAGATATCTATAAACTAATTAGCATATGTTGTAGCTATTGATATTTAAATATGTCAGTTTTAGTATAATAAAAATGCAAAAGATTTTCTTAGGGATTACTTGATTATATCTGAATATTGGATACCAGACTTGAGAAGGAACTAAAATAAACTATTTAAGGAATGAGTAATGTTACTGGTCATCAGTTTTAATCCATATAAGAGCAACCTCAAGAGGTATAGAATAATTTTCTTACATTATGTGAAGGATTATCATGTTGAAGAAGGAGGATACTTATTTTTCTTGGTCCACAAAAGGTAGAATCAGGAGCAATGAGAGGATGCTACAGAGAAACAGATTTAATGTTCAGAGAAAACAAGCAAACAAAAACACACAATCATGCACAAATGCATATGCATGTGCTCACATGTGTGTGAGCATGCACACACATGCACAAAATCTTCCTAATAATTAGCATTGGTTAAATATAGGTTGGCCTCCTTTGGCAGGTACATGATAATATTCTGTCACTTACTGTCATAAAACAGATATTGACAGCCTTTTAAGTATACCACGGACTAAATTCACACTTGGTCATGAATTCATCAATATTTCTTATTTCCTCTATACATGATTCTGTAATTCTATCCAGGAGATTTGTCTCCTTTGTACTGTGATAATTGCCCCTATCCAAACTTAACTCCCCATGTACAGTATGGTGATTTGATATAATTCATTCTATTAAAAATGTCTCAGAGAGTTGTACAGTCTTTAGGTATCAGAAAGCTAAATAAGGATTACATTTCTATATAAAATGTTGAAGGCTTTATCAAATATAAATCCTTCATTTGGCATTCAAGGTTTCTCACTAAATCCTCTCTACCTCTCCAGTCTTCTTATATCATACTTCCCTCCATGTACTGTGTGATCCAGTGACACTGACCTCTTTGCCATTCCTCAGACAAGGCACTCTATCTTCCAAATCTCAGCATTTCAGTAGTTGTCCCCTATGCCTAGAGCTTTCTCTCTCCTCATTCTTCCTTCCCAGTTTCCTTAAAGCTTCAGATAAAGTTCTACTTTCTGTAAAAATGTCTGTCCCAGGCCATCTTCAGTTTACTGTCTCACCTCTGAGACTATCTATAATTTACCCTGCATTTTTTTTGTAGAACCTTTGAACTTTGAGCTCCTTAAGTAGTGCCTGTTTTTTTCTTCCCTAGTACAGTGTCTGGCACATATTAGGCACTTAATAAATGCCATTTGACTGATTAACTTTATCAGAAAATAAATTTGATTTTACAAATTCATTAGCAAAATAACAGTGCTTCTGGTCTCCCTGTCTCAGAACATCCCTAGAACAGTAAGTGAGTTTTTTCAATGGTGAAAAAAATTATTTTCCTCCAAAAGTAAGCCACTGTCATTTAATTTTTAGGTAAATAAAATCACTTTCAAAGTTTATTTTATTTCTAATAATTTGGGAGGTATACATTTATGCATTAAAATTCAAGAAGCTGGCTTAGCTCATGGCTTACCTTCAGGGCAAAATTTTGCACAAGACTTGCTTCTCTGAGATAATTGGTTTCCTAATTGCTATTCGTTTGCTGAAATACAATTAAAGTTATTGCTCTAATATTAACATCAACATCTTGATTGCTGTATAGAAATATGAATATTTATTTTCTTGCTCCATGCAGAGACAGCATTTAGTAACTTTTTCTGAGCTAGGAAATATTAATATCAAAGAGAAGTTTTAATTTGTTATATAACAGCAACAATTTGGGGGCTATGACATGTTTTGTGTGAAGGTTGCATATAAATGCTTTTAAGAAGTCTGTACATAGAATTTCATCTAAAAATTAGGCATATAACCTTTATCACTAGCTAGCTATGTATATGTCTTTGGACAAATGTCTCAATCTCTTTGATATTATTTTCTTGACTCACAAAAAAATGAAGATAAAAACTATTATTTTCCTTACCTCACACTGATGTCACAATGGTTAAATTAGATAAAGAAAATCTTTTAAAAAAACATCATGACAATTAAAGACTATGTTCATTGTATCAATTTATTAGTGTGTATAAAAACACACCTGGAACCCACATCAAATAATTGTTATAAGAGGTAACAGATATAAAAATCCATGTAATCAAAATGTCAACATACACACAAAATTTTGCTGTACATTTTTGGTTAACAATCCATCAGTCATATAGAATAGACAATTATCTATTACTGATTTTGACAACAGCAGTTGAGTATGATTGCTCTTTTAAATGGAAGCCAGGTTGAGGTAAATTCTAGAAGGAGATATAATTTTGAGGCCAACTGAATATTCCCAAATGAAAGGGAATTTTATATATCTTTTGAGGCTAGCTTGTCAGTGGATTCTGTGTCTCAGGTAACTAAAAGACTAAGGAATCTCAGTGTAAGTTAAGTGAGATATGGCAGACACAGAAATTAAAGTGAAGTTGAGATTAGGATGGATGTAAAATGTTTCAATCTTGATCAAAATGGATATTGGATATATATAAAATATCTCACAATACAAAAATTAGAAAAGAAAAATTTCAGTTACATTTCATGCATATGACTAAAGGGAAAATTATTAGCAAAATAATGGATAGAGGAAAGTATAAAATAATAAACAAAATTTTGATTATAGGAAATAGAAATTTCCAATGAATAATGGACAAAATCAACTCAGTCAAGAATGGAATTTACTAATTGGTAAAACAAAATAAAATGAAAAGAAACTTTTCAATAAGGTATCTCTGAGAAGGATCTGATATCTAAGATTCTGAGTTACAAAGAAAAAATATGAATACATTAGAGTAAAAGACATGACCTCAT
>JAQQSK010010920.1:0-12485 GCA_028658325.1 Potorous gilbertii | reverse complement strand
TACCAAATTTATATTTGTAAGCTAATTTGTTAAAATAACTTGAGGTTTTATGGGGGTGGAAGATAAAGAACAAGATAAGGGAGACCAGGAGTTTTATGGCTCCAGGAACTCTTTGATAGTTTTAAGATATAAAACCTCCTGGCCCTATCCCAGGTTCCTTTTGAAGTTCAGTCTTTACCAAAGGACTTCTTAAGATCTAATCTGAACTAGAGATGCTCAGATACGAGATTATAACTATTTTCCATTGTTCAAAGGACATCAGTGGCACCAGCTCTACCCAGGGGCCCCTAAGACTTGAAGAGTCTAAAATGATCACCCAAGTGGTATGGTCCCTTCCTTTGTTAAAGTTATAATCTCTTATGTAAAGTGTAAACTGTTTGCATATGGAGTTCCTAAACAAGAAATTTGTGTTGGTGATAAATACTCTCTAGCCTTTTAGGACAAATATAAGATGTAAGTCCTAGTAAAATTTTTGATTAGTGAAACAAATATCTGGTCACTGGATCCAGAAGGTTCTGGAGGAGAAGTGAGGCTGGTGACCTGCACAGCCCTCCCTCACTCAAAACAAAGTCAAGTGCAAGTCATGTCATTATTTCTCTGATGGGATGGTCTTTGGCAACAAAGGATGAACACAAGAACAACAATTTGTTAAAAGCCTCTGGGACTGTTACTTATTGTGTCCTACTCCATAAAGTAGAGATGGCATCTAATTAGGTCCTTATTTTTTATCTTCATGGCATGTTTCTATAATCAAAGCAGATAGTTTAAGAGGTAAGCACAATGTAAGTGGTGAAATCTTGCTGTTTTCAATTGATTGGATAAATGAATACTCTGGTGTGAAAGATAAAATCCCTGAAATACAACATTCTTTCTGAATGTTAAGGGAACAATTACATAAAGGAAAGAAAACCAAAGTATGAATGTGATGTTAAATCATTGTTCCAAAGAACAAGCCTGGGATTTAGAGTTGACTGCAATTGTATGGAACTGTTGAGGTTAGGGGTGTTTGGGACACCCCCCAAACATAGTAACATGCTGAGTCCTACTCAAATGAATTCAACTCAAGCCTTCTCTCAGCTAAAGAAGGTCTAAATTTGTTATCTTATCTACAGAGGGACTGAGGAAGGAGTCCAGGGGTGGCCCCAGGTGGTCTGGGGGTTCCAGGCATGGTTTATGGAAGTTTATGGGTCTCTAGAGAGCCAGTTCATATGGGAAAATCCAAGGAGCTTTCAAGGTGAGGTTTTCCAAGGCTCCTTTAGACAAATAGGACTAAAACTCTTTGGGGGTAATGGATAAAGGTCCCAACTTGGAATAAGGTCTTTACATGTTACAAAGACCAATTGGGTAAGTATAATTGACCAAATTAATTACTAAGACTAAATCAGAGACATCTTTAGTTGGGGGAAAAAATTTCAATCTAAGTTTCTTAGAGGCAGGTAACCTCTGGTAATATTTTGCATTGATGAAAAAGTTAAATGTTTCTGTTTTAATATAATTCATTTCATGAAAATAAGTTGAAGTTAATGTTTGAACTTATGATTTGTGTAGCTCACTCTTCTAGACTGAGCAGGGTTAGAAAGCTATAGAGAAGCTTGGGAAACAGATGTAAATTTAGAGCAATAACTTATGGCTTTAATGCTAAATTTTATTTTGATTGTTATTTAATGAGGAACTAGAACATGTATGGAAAGGCATGTAAGCTACTTAAGACTTGCTTCAAAGATGTTCCTTAGCAAATATGAAATTATAATCCTATCTAAAACTGATTATTAGAGCTTGCTATTATAAGATTTTGTGGGACTATTAACTGACTGTTCTTCTGAGACTAACTCCACGTGTGGATAGCAAGAGAGACTGAGCCACCAATCTATGAGGCCAGGGAGCCTGTGAGATGGTGGTATGAACTGCAAAAAGGTGAGCTCATGGGAAAGTTGGGAAAATGACTGTTCAGCCTGGACTGAGGCAGGATTCTCTTGACTCAATTTCCCCACAGACACCTGGCAGACTTTAAGCCTGGTTGGATGCTCATGGACAATCTACTCCTGCCTGGAATTGACATGAAGTTAGGGAGAAGTTGTTTCCCTGAAATGTCCCTACTCTTAGTGGCAATTTCCTATAATCAAAAATTTCATAAGCAAAATACCAGATCTGTTAAATAATAGATTGTTGGTAGAGGAACATCTGAGGTTAAGTCCAAAAAGAATTAAGCTATTAGGCTTAGGATTTTAGACCAATGACAATAAGTCAGGGTCCTTTAATTCTTAGTAATAGTATGGAGACAATCAGGTCAAGAGCTTGTGAGGTTAGCATACATAGTTATTATTTTGTCTCAGTTGGTTAATGTGAATTTCTTAAACATAACAATTGGCCAAAGTTACAATTTTAATTTTGTAAGTGTCATAAGTGTATAAAGTTTAGGAATGGTCATCTAAAATTGTATTAATATCAGTTTTATAGGACAGTGAGCATCTGGATTTCTACAAGAAGACAAAGGAAAGAAGATGCTGAGATGCTGTGCTGAAGATGGTTTGAAGAAGCATTACAAGACAAGAAGTTGGAAGTATTTTATGATGTGACTTTGCTGTGTTAACAATGATTTTATTTTGTACATTTATGTAAGTACTAGAGCCTGTTATTGACGCCTTAGTGAAATCTCATGAAGGGTATTGCCCCCCCCTTGTAATTTGTCAATGTGTCAATCAGCCTCATACCCAAGTTAAGCCTCATACCCATCCATTCATGATGGAAGAGACTGTTGTGGGTTAATTGTTCTTGTTGGTTGCTCTATCCTTTCTTTGCCTTGATGCAGGTATTTTCCTTTGCCTCTGACCTCCAGGACTTAGCCATTTCTCTTGCTATGCACATTGTGAGGAGTCTTCAAATTGTAAGAAATGAGGGCAGACTGTTAGAGATTATCTTCTCAAAGAGATAATTGTGAAGTGAAGCTTTCTCAAAGAGATAATCGTTTCTTGTATTATTCCAACACACTCCCTTGAACATCTGCAGCTAGCTAACCTTGTAAAGAAGCACACTTTGTAACATATCTTGTACTGTGCTCGACTCCCCGCTTCATTCCAACCTTGTCTATGCCCTATACCACGCTCCTGCTTCCTTTCTTTTTTTTTTTTTACTGAACAAACAGTTCCCTGCTTCATGCCTCTTTTGTCCTTTGTTCTTGAGGAAAAGTTCCCACGTTTAGACTGTGAGCTCTGAGACCCAGCTAATGGGAGAATGAGCCAGTGGATGGGTTGGGGTTCCACGTTAGGAATTATATAAACTTGCTTTGAGTTGTGCATATTTGTGCTCCCTGGCTGGCACTATGAAGGGGGAGGGGGTACCCCTTTCTCATGAGAAAGCAATAAACTCCTTTTTGCCTTTCCTAAGACAAGTCTCTGATTAATTATTACAAGGGGATCAAAGATACCCCACACACCAGCAACTGGGGAATGACTGGACAAGTTAAGGTAATAGAATGTCATTGGGCTATGAGGAATGGTGAAAGGTATGGTTTCAGAGAAACATGGGGAGACTTTCTGAGCTGATGCTGTTGAGGGGAGCAGAGCCAGGAAAACAATTTAAACAAAAACAAGAATATTGTAAAGTCAAACAACTCTGAAAGACTTAGGAACTCTAATCAGTCACAACCAACCATAATTCCAAAGGATTAATAATGAAACATGCTGCTTATTGCCTAACAGAGAGGTGAAGGACTCAGAGTACAAGATGAGACAAATATGTTTTTAGATTAAGTCAATGAGGAAATTTGTTTTGTTTGACTAAACATGCTTGTAACAAGAATTTTCTTTTCCTTCCCCAAGTGAAGGGCAGGGAGGGGAAACAAGAGGAAGGAGACAGAAAAGTAGATTTTTGTTGGTTGAAAAGAAAATTTAATTTAAAAAATATTATCAGGGACCTCTTAATCTAAAGGCTGAAACTGAGGCTTGCTAACTCTACCTCAGAGGCATATCCTTCATAATTTTAAATAGTCATGGTCACTTGAAGCTGTTTCCATTTCATAATGCCAACAGTTGTATGCTAATCCAGTCCTCTTACCCATACATAAATAATATTCTATCCTAACTTCTTTCTCCCAGGAAGGCAAGCCCTAAGGGCAATGTAGTATGCTTGGTACTTCTGAGAATATTCCCAGATTTCCATACAAAACAAACCAATACCAATGAAGTCTTTGCCGTCTTCCTCACACAGAAAGAGAAAACCTATCCCCAGCTCAGAATGCTCATCCCTCTTATCTGATTCCCCCCACTCATCCCTAATCTACCTTCTCTGGGTTGCTGGTTGCATTTCCCTTTCCAACTTGTAAAAGCTGCCAACAGTCATCAGGAAAATGATGAATGGTCTCAGGCTTGCAACTGTGGCACATGCCAGAGCCATCTGCTACTTCCATAAGCCCTGCTGGAGACGTCTTTTGTGGAGGGTTTTGGAACATGAGTAACATGTCCAAGGTGGTCCTAAAGTTATATCAGAATTTGCCAGTTTCCTTTCAGTGATATTTGCTCACAGAGCAGGGAAGACTTACTGCTTTCTATGTTGGATCGAATTTCTTGGTGTAAACCATTCTCAGGACTGTCCCTTCACAGAATTGTCCATTAAATGCCATTAGTTCATGGTTCTGTTCTAGCATAGTTTTATTTATTTCATTAAATGTATACCATTTCCATTTTAATCTAGTTCAGGCCCCATGCAGGAGCACTACTAGTCACAATATGACGGCACAGCAACACCCAAAAATTTGAGCAATATCGACATGAAGGAGTTGGGGAAAAGATGAGGCACCAGTGAATGAGAGATTAGAAAATTAGAGAGGAAGGTCAAGAGCCTGATAATTAAAAAGAGTGTTCAGTAGAAGGTGCTAAAGTTGCAAAAGCTGAAGGGAGGTTAAGATGCTCTGATTAAAGACCACTGGATTTGGTGATTAGCATGTAATGAACAACCTAAACAGTTTAAATAGAATGGTGGTAGTTGGCAATTGTAACTGTCTACTAAATAAATGACACAGTTATTAGATTGGCATTCAAGGCCTTCTCTAGTATGACACACTATCTTTCCAGTCTTATTTCATATCATATAAGAGAAGCAGCAAGAAAAAGACATGAGCTGAAGAGGAGAGGGAATTCTGCAAGTGACTTCGAAGGCTTTGGAATTGTGAAGAAAGCCCAAGATTCAATTTGGGAAGGAAATTTTGGGGGAGCTTTGGAAGAGAAGGAAAGGGAGAATTCAATTCAACAAGTATTTATCAAGAAGGAGAAGGAAAAATGGAAAGAAAAAAGAATTCACCCTGAAGGAGAACTTGAAGAGGAAAAAGAGAAGTCAAGGAGAAGGGAAGATGGTAAAACAGGGTGAGAGTTCAGTAGGAACAGAAAGAGAAGAAGGTTCAGCGTGACTCTCAAGGGGTTAAGGAGGCAAGGAGCGTGACAACTCCTTCCAGGTGTCCATAGTCTCCCAGAGGTTACTACCAGCAAGAACTACCAAGAATGAAGATTTGACTTCTGGCAAATAACAAAGAGTAGGGAAAATTGTGCAGTGACTTCAACAGAGCATGTAATGTTCATTTGGGCTTGGCTTTGTTCTGTAAGCATAGCATCAGGAGTGGTAAAACTCAGAAAGAATTGAGACCGGTCCGCAAGCTAAGGACGACAAAAAAAGATCTTTTTTTTTTTGGCTTTAGACTATATTGGGAAAAGAGAAGGATCCAATTAAAACTAGGAGTGCTGCTCCAGGTGGTGAAGATTACAACTGATGGAAAAATGCTGCTCAATTCTTTTTCAAAACTCACAAAAAATGTTGCTTCTGTTTCCTCTGCCAAGGAAAATGGCCTTTAGACTGGAAAGGAAAGAATCAAAATGGCTAATAAAGGGTCGGTACTCAAGTAAAGTCAGAATCTGGTAAGAGAGTAACTAGCTGCTCTTAATGAATTAAAAGCCACCTGTCAAGGATGAACTACCTCCTAGGATACTGAGGAGGAATTGGTGAGGTGATTGCTGAGACACTGGCACCAATCTTTGAAAGAGCCCAGGTGACTTCCGAAGGGCATACGATCAGATTTTCCAAAAAGGGAAGAGAATGGAGGTTGCAGACACAAGTTAATTTCTAACGAATTCTAAAACATTGTACTAAAGGAACAGTTAGTGAACTTATTGAGAAGGTAAAAAAGATCACAGAGGGCCAGAAGGGCATCAGCACAAGAACAGGTCATGCCAGACTAACTTCATTATTTTTTTTGATAAGTTGACTAAACAAGTAGATCAGAAAAATTATGTCAAGATGGTTTACTTGGGTTTTAACAAAGAATTTGACAAAGGTGGTCATGCCATTCTTGTGGAAAAAAATGGAGAATTGGGGGCTAGTTGATAGTACAGTTAGCTAGCTGGACTCAGAGCTGGTTTACTGGTAGGACCCAAAATATAGTCAATAATGGCTCAAAAGGGATTTTTCCTTTCCCAAAACTTGCATTGCTCTTATCCTTTGTTGGGTTTCAGTATCATTCCATGACACCATGACAATATGTTAATGAATGAATTATACAGCCCATTCAATGATGGTGGGGCCACATGTTATTTTTCTTTATTTTTTCCCCGTTCCTACCATAGAGCTCTGCATGCACATAAGTAGGCACTTTACAGGAACTAGGAGAGAATGCAGATGTGTTGACTCAGTTGCCAGTATACCTGAATAAACACAAGTACCACCTTGCTTATTTAACAATATCCTTCTTTGAAAAATGGAGATGAACTAAACAATCTCTGTGTTCTTGTCCAGATCTTGCATTCTATGAGTAAATGATTTTTAGAATTGGGAGGACAGGAGTCTAAATTCTGGACTTTAATTGTTTTTAAAATGACTAAAGGCCCAATTAGAATTCAAACAAGTCATGAGATCCCACTCAGCATGATGGGTTTCTTGAATGCTTTCTCTTCTGCCAGGAGTCTATGTGTCTTCTACATTATCTACATCTTACCCATTTAGGCCAATGTCCTTTTAGATATGCATCTTTGCATATCTACTGTTTCTCATTTTAATCTACCCCCCTGATCTCTGGCAATTCAGTACGATGTGGTCGGCTTGATGTTGTTCCTTCCCAGGAGTGATAAAAATGCAAATTTATTATCTCATTTGAACTTCACAGTAACTCTGGGTGGTCCACTTCCTTGCCAATGATGATTAGTATCTACTTATGGAGTCAAGTCTGAACTTCTGGGGGCAACGAAAAAATGTCTTACTCATGCACGGTGATGTAATCAGAATGCATTGGAAGCAGAATTTGTACTTTGGGCTTCCTGATTCAAGGATGGCCCATGATCCACTCTGCTGGCTCCTGCTGCACCCAGAGAAATAAATATTCTTCACATCACTTTCTTTTACAAATGAAAAGACTTGACATGTACAAAGCTAAAATGACTTGTTGACAGTCATAGAATTAGTAAATGCCAAAGCCAGGACTTGTGACACCAAGTCCTTTTTACCCAACTGCCTCTGAAAAGAAGACAATTTCCCTACATTTCAATTTCTATGGGGAGGGAGTGGAAGACTCAGAAAGCTTCAGACATTCATAGGAAGTGACAGGTGCTCCACACACAACCCTGAATCTACTTTCTCAGGTGATGCTTAACAACAATAGAGCAAGCTAAAGTTTCTGGTAGTGCGATCAGATTTCTGATGGACAGTCACTACAAGTCAGAAACTTTTTGGGAGAATTGAGTTTTAAAAGGATATCAGAATTGTTAAGGGGGAAAAAATCAAGGGAGAAAGATTTGAAACCTACATTTTTACTCACGTCCTCTCCACCTCTTACTGATGTAATCATTTGGAAAGTTCTTTTCAGCATAAGCCATTGAAGGCAATATGTTTCTCCTGAGAGGAAATGAAACAGGTGTCTTGGAACTAATATGAGGAGATCAGAGAAGAAAGCTAGCACCGAGCACTGCCTGTAGGCAGGAAAGAGGAAAAGCAATAAGAAAGAAGTGATCAAGTAGAAGTATAGACATTGCCTGTAAGACCAAATTTGTGGCCCTACAACTTTTGGAGCTGCTATTCCTGCCTAGACCCCAAATTTCAGACTTTCTCCCTAATTCTGGTCACTTACATTTACTTGTTTGCAAAAAGGCAAACCTGATTGCATCATGATATAACAGAGAGATGATCTAGGCCATCACCACAATACCAAAACAAATCATTGATTAAATTTCTTTTAATATATATTTAAGTATAATTTAATACATCTACTTTTTCTTGCCATTGTTATTTGGGCAGGAAGTGTGGGAGGTCAGTCCAGATCCATGGTTTCATCAACATAAGGAGTCCAAGTGAGGAAATTCCCTCCACCAATAAAGTTCTGTGAATTTTTCCTTGAATCCAAGGGTTGTGTGAACTCTACTGTGAGGCCTGGCAGTCAGAGGGATGGGGAATGAGAAAACACTTCCAGGCATAAGTCCATGGACTAAAAGAGATCAATCTGACAGTGACTACCAAGTTGTAGTCAAAGAACCAACCATTCTTACTCAAAGACACACAGAGAAGCACAGATCTCTGAAGGTACTCTGCTCTCTTGGGAACACTATACTTTTTTGTCTTGGACCAGGGCCTAGGATGCTAATCAAAAGAGAAAGATCTAGAGCAGGGGTGGAGAACCTGGGGTCTCAAAGCCACATGTGGTTGCTCTGGACCCTCAAGTGTGGCCCTTTGACTGAGTCCAAACTTCACAGAACAAATCCCTTTAATAAAAGAATTTGTTCTGTAAAACTTGGACTCAGTCAAAAGGCCGCACCCAAGGACCTAGAAGGCCACATGTGACCTCGAGGCTGCAGGTTCCCCACCCCTGATCTAGACTTTTAAAACACAAGGAGTTAACAGAGGCAAAACACCAGAAAGGTGAGCCCTGAATTTAACTGGTCCAAAGACAGACACTCAATATCCTTGAAATCTGGGATTGTTTCACCTTTATATTCCTATCTCTAGCATAACTCTTTGATCTAGCTTGTGTTTGTCCTTCGCTCTGGAAGAGGACCATAGCATCAGGGAGGTCAAATACAAAATGCTCTGTTTGACATTGAAAGTCCTTCACAACCTGGCTCCCTCCTGCTTTTCCATTCCTCTTACACCTTCCTCCCCAATATGTACTCTGATCCAGTGACACTGGCCTCCTGGATGTTCCATGAAAAAGACCTCCATCTCTCAGCTAAGGGCATTCTCTCTGGCTGTTTCCCATGCCTGGAATGTTCTCTCTTCCATTCTCCCTACTGACCTCCCTGTCTTCCTTAAGTCCCAAATAAAATCCCAGTTCCTACAGGAAATTTTCCCTTCCTCAGCTCTTCTTAATTCCAGTGCCTTCCTTCCCTCCATTAATTATTTCCCATCTACCCTGTATGTAATTTACTTTGCACCTGTTTGTCTCCTGCCTTAGATTGTAAGCTCCTTGAGAGCAGGGACTGTCTTTCACCTGTTTTCATATCCCCATTGCTTAGCACAGTGCCTGGCACATTTGTTATCGCTGTTCAGTCCAACTCTGCATGACCCCATTTGGGGTTTTCTTGGCAGAGTGGTTTGCCATTTCCTTCTGTGTTTCATTTTTTACAAATGAGGACATTGAGGCAAATTGAGGGGAAGTGACTTGCCCAGAGTTACACAGTTGGTAAGTGTTTGAAATCAGATTTGATCTCAGGAAAATGACTCCAGGACTAGTACTATGCCACCTCACTGCCCCTAAATGTTTGGAATAACAATCAATCAACAAGAATTGTCAAGTGCCTGTTACGTGCAAGGCCCTGAACTGGGTGAGGGGGATACAGAGACTAAAACAAAACACTTCCTGCCACCCAAGGGAGCTTATTACATTCTACTAGGGAGTAATGCCATATACATAGATAGATAGATGATAGATAGATAGATAGATAGATAGATAGATAGATAAGCAAATAAATAATACAAAGTAAATGAGCAACTTCAGGAGACATACTAACAAGTGGGGTAGAAGGATAGGTCCCATGTAAGAAGTGGCTCTTGAGTTGAGCTTTGACATGAAGAAGGAGAGTATTCCAGACAAAGCAGACAATGTAGGCAAAGAAATGGAAGCAGGAAACAGAAAGTCCCATACAAGGAAGAGTAAGAAAGTTAGTTTGGCTGGCATGAAAGGGGAATAAAGTGAAATTGTCAAGGGTTTTAGAAGATAAATAGAAAAGCTTGGTTTTTGCCTTCAAAGCCATAGGTAGTCTCTGATGGAAATGAGCAGAGAAGTGCTTTGGGAACATCAGTTTGGCAGCTGTATGAAAGATGGATTGGAGAGGGGGGTGGGGGGAAACTAAATTCAGAGTCACCAATTAGGAAGCTCCTGAAATAGTACAGGTCAGGAGTAATGAGTCCTGAACTAGAGTGGTCACAATATCAGTAGACAGAAGGGGATAAATGTAAGAAATGTGGAAGTCGAATCAACAAGACTGACTATAGCAGTAAATAAGAAGGAAGAGTTGAGGATGAATCTGAGATTGCAAACTGCTAGAAAAGATGAGTCATCAATAGAGATGTGCAAGAGAGAGTTAAAGATATGGTACTGGAGGTCAAGAGACAGCTACCAACCCATAATCAGTATAAATGAAGATGGAATTGCACTTAGTCACCCTTTCACAATCAAAGGCAGGGATTCATTAGTCAGCTGACTAGGCTAACCATCAATCAGTCAGTTGACTAGGCTAACCATTAGCCTATGCTATGGAAGAAAACAAAGCTAAGTAATTTCTATGGGGCTCAAACCTATAATCTTAGCCCCATTAACACCAAGAAAATAAATTTCCATCTGAGATGTTGTAGACACAGCCATAGCAACAATATTGTGAATGCTGGCACAAACCATGCAATTGCTAGATTAGGGAAGTTACAGTTGGGGCTAGGGATGTCTAGGAACAACTACTACATGCCTAAAGCATCTGTGGCTGCTAATGCAACCAGGAACACTGGCAACAAGGAAAGGATCCAATTGCTTAACTCTCAAATCCATGTCCTTGGTAATGGAAAAACCAATTAAGGATTGGGGTATGCTTTGCTAGAAAACTTGGCAATTAAAGTTAATGCCAATGGCATCAACAAAGTTGAACAGGTGACTCTGCTAGCAGGGAGTTTTAAAGTCTCCACAGTGAGATTGCATTTCTCAAAGCTGATACTAATTTGGTCAATTAGTTGGTTTCCAGAGTTCTCTTGATAATGCAATTCCATTTCATATTTCAGTTGTCATAGAATACTGAAAAAATTAAAGCATCAAATAGGCTGGCCTCTCTTTGGAATAAGATTTGGATATTTTGTTTCGCTCATGGAAAAATTTGGATGACTTCAGATTAATATTAGACATCCATTCCCACACCTCCCATCTTTTTCTCTACTCACAATCTCCACTCCAGTTCCAACCCTTAGAACTTGTTGCCCCAGTTACAACAACAAACTGTTCTTACTACTTCCAGACTCAACTTCCACAAATCAGCCTCCATGTAGATGCCAAAATAACCCAGTCATTTCTGCTTGAAAACCTTCAGTGGTGGGGTGGAGCCAAGATGGTGGAGAAGAAAGACAGATCTACTCTAGCTCTCCCACCAAATCTCATAAAATACTTGTAAAATGACTCTAAATAAATTCTAGATCAGGAGAAGCCTCAAAACAACAGAGTGAAAGAGATTTCCAGACCAAGACATCCTGCAAGGTCTACAGGAAGGATCTATTGTACCAGACTCAGAGTGGAGTACAGCCCAGCCTGGGCCATGCATCATGGCACAGACAGGACTGGAGCAGGCTTCAGGGCACTGAATCATGGGTAGCAGCTGTGATTCCCAGATTTTTCAACCCACAAATGCCAAACAGCTTCAAAGATCAGTGAGAAAGCTCTTTCACCTGGGTGAGAGGGGATTGTGGTCTGGGCCCAGCCCCCAGGTGGCAGTAGCATCCACTTTTGGAACCCTTGGTCTAAAGACCCTGAGAAAATCGAGCAACTAATTTGAGTTTCAGTCCTGAATGGTAGCCCTGGGGTGAGGAGGAGCATTGGTATGGTGGAGCTATGATGGAGGCATATGGAGGTATGATGGCAGTGGAGAGGGAAACCTACTCGCAGATCCTAGGTAAATAAGAATGCTTGTGGATTCTCACAGGCCAGGAGAGAAGTGAACTCCTCTTCCTTGATTGTGTGCCACCTTGAGAACTTACAGGTTCCTGGAGCTTACCCTCCACTTGACAAAGGACTCAAAAATCAAGTAACTGGCTGGAAAAATGCTCCAAAAATGGAAAAAATAAGATTACAGAAGGTTACTTTCTTGGTGAAAAGGTATTTTCTTCCACCCTTTCAGATGAGGAAGAACAAAGCATACCATCAGAGGAAGAGATCAAAGTCAAAGTTTCTACATCCAAAACCTCCAAAAAAACTGTAATGGTCTCAGACCATGGAAGAGCTCAAAAAAGGATTCTGAAAATCAAGTAAGAGAGGTGGAGGAAAAATT
>JAQQSK010010919.1:0-12485 GCA_028658325.1 Potorous gilbertii | reverse complement strand
CTCTTCCTCTTTTATTCCCTAGGGGCAGATGTTTCCAAATTCACTTTGCATTTATTTTCTCTATATTTTATATATACTTATATATACTTATTTCTATACATTTTTCTTTTTCCAATTGAATATATATATATATCTCTAGAATATATATATTATATATTGTATATATAATATATATATATATATATATATATATATATATATATATATATTGAATATATATGCTGGTGAAGCAGCATAAATAAACAAAAAAATCAAAAACAATTGAACTCAACATCCCAGTTTCCAGTATAGGAAAGTATATAAACTACTTGGAGAAGAAGTCCTAGTTTCTATATGAACTACTGATAAAACTGGAAAGCAGTTTAACAAAACTTATACTACAATAACTTACAAAAAGATGACTCAAAAAGAAAAAAAAATATCATTTTAATGGAGGAAAATAGGTCTTACTTCTTAAATATTTTTAACCAAATAAAACAATCACACACACACAACTAGCTAGATAATTAAGATTGCATAAAATTGAAAAGATTTTGCATAAACAACCTTTATTGGGTTTAATATTTATTTTTCTGAATTACATGTAAACCATTTTTAACATTTTTTTTTAAATTTTGAATTCCAAATGTTCTCCCTCCATTTCTCCTTTATCTCCCTTCCTTTCCAAGACAGTAAGCAATTTGATAAAGGTTGCACCTATAGAGTTTTGCAAAATATATTTCCATGTTATGCTGTGAAAGAAATAACAAATCAAAAACCAAAGCAAGAAAAAATACAGTAAAAAAAAACAAAACAAAACAGTATGCTTCAATCTTCATTCAGACTCCATCAGTTCTTTTTTTGGAAGTGGAGAGCATTTTTCATCATACATCCTTTGGATCATTGTACTGATGAGAACTGCTAATACATTTGGATTGATCGTCACACAGTTTTGCTGTTACTGTGTATAATGTTTTCTTGCCTCTGTTCATTTCACTTGACATCAGTTCATGTAAGTCTTTACATGTTTTTCTGAGAGTATCCTGCTCATCATTTCTTGTAGCACAATTGTACTCCATCACAATCATATACCACAAGTTCTTCAGGCATTCCCCAATTGATGGGCATCCCTTCAGTTTCCAATTCCTTGTCACTACATGAAATGGCCACAATTTCTTTTTGTGTGCATATGCTTTTCCTTTTTAAATCTCTTTGGGATACACACCTGGTAGCGGTATTACTGTGTCAAAGGTTATGTCCAGTTTTATATACTTTTGGGTATAGTTACAAATTGCTTTCCAAAATGAATCATTTCACAATGGTGAATCAGTTCATGACTCTATCAATAATGCATGTATAACCTATGTCTGATTGCTTGCTGTCTTGCAGGGATGGAAAGGGAAGGGGGAAGGGAGGAACAAAAGTTCGGAACTCAAAATCTTATAAAAATTAATGTTGAAAACTATCTTTACATGTAATAGGGAAAAAATAAAATGCTATTTATAAAATAAACAAATTTTTTAAAAGGAGAAGAGTAGTAGAAAAAATAATTTTAGTCCAAGAACTTGGATTCAGATCTGCCTTTGATCCTTACCATCTATGACCTTGGAAAGGTCCTTAGTACTGAGATTTCTCACCTCTGAAATGAATCAATTGGTCTATATGGCCTCTGAAGTTTCCTACCAAGCTTTTCTCCTAGACTTCATCCAGAAACTCATGTTTCTGCCAAGTGAAACAACTTTGAAATTGACACCTTCTCAGCACTGGCTGTCCCTGAGTATCAGTGTACAGAATAGATTAAAGCGGGGATAGAATGCAAGTAGGTAGATTTTTATAATATTGAAATTATAGATTTTTTTTTTAGAGCTGAGAGAGCCCTCAGATGTCATCTACTTCAAATCCTTTTTATAGATGAAGCAACTAAAGCCAGAGTGTTTTTAGTGACTTGCCTGAAGTTACATGGGTACTATATTCTAATGTCTGCACTTGAACCCAGGTCCTCTGACTTCAAAGTAAGTTTCCCTCTTCCCACTTTGCCTTCTGTAGGATACTATTATTGTAATTGTGCATGAAAAAGGTGATATTGTGTAAAGATCCCTGGGATTATCCCAAGGAAAATATCATCTTAAATCTTGTCTCAGATGCTTACTATCTTTTTTGATATTGATTTAATCTCTTCACCTTTCTAGGTCAAAGTTTCCTTATACGTAAAATGAGGAAATTGAACTAAATGGTCTCTAAGGTGCCCTCCAGTTCCAAATCTAGTGATCTAATGATGTAATGACAATACATAATGATAGTAGGAATGGAAAAGAAGGAAGAGATAGGAGAAGCATTTTGTCAGTATCCTCAGTAAGGTTTTTAATTCAACTAAAGTTATCAATTAAGTTTTTTTAGTTTTTTCTTTTTGACCGTTTATAATATATGCTTTTGGGTTATTGATACAAAGAGAAAATCAGCAAATTCCATGCTTTAAAGGAACTTATTATCTTCTGCTAGGTGGGTAAGGTCTCTTTTAATACTCAATCAACAATCCTGTAAATCTATGCATATACCCAAATAAGAATAATATACAATAAGACATGACAGAGCAAAGGGACAATCTAGATAAAATCCTCTGGAAAAATTTGAGAGGAAAGAAATTATTTTGACAAAAAAGCAATGAGTCAGTATGATCAAAAGGAGGAGACAAGAGAAGGGGGAGTCAGAAATAATTGTGACTGTGGCATTGGCCTAGTAGTCCGGAATAATATTTGCTGCAGGAGCAGAAACAGGAAAGCTGAGAGGAGGAACTGGTTTAAGGCTGGGTAGAGGGTGAAGATGATGCATCAGTTTTAAACAAGTGGAGTTTTAGGTGTTGGCGGGACATCTAGGCAGAGATGTCCAGCAGGCTGTTAGAAGTGTGGGTCTGGAGTCTGGGAGATCAGTGACAGATTTCAGCTCTGAATTGCCAGTGAAAATCTTTGGCTGTGTGCAGGGTTTCCATGGTACAAGCTGGTACAAAATACACCTCATAACTCTGTGCAAAACGAATGATCACAAGAAAATGTCATGGGCAAACTTCTTTCCTCTCCCACTTTCCCACCCCCGCCCCAACTTGGCCATAACCTACAATAAGCAAGATTTTTTTTTTTTTTTTTGGAGAGAGAGAAAGTGGAACATGGAAAGAGGAAAGGATTATCTAATAATATCTATGTCTGAATTCTCCAGTTTTGATCATAACTTTTAAGACCAGGTCTTTTTTGGCAATTAAAGTGCAGGAACTTAATAGGTTGACAACAGAGCCAAATCTTAGGGAAAATTATTTTAAAAGTAGCAACAACTTTACAAGGAAAGATGAAATTAACTTTAAAAGAATAAAAAAGTTAGTAAGAAATGGTTAATGGCCTACAGCTATACATATGATGAAATGGTCATCTATGAAAATTAAAAGGGAATGAATTCTACCAAAAACGTTTCAGTTAGGGGTTATGAATTCTAGTCTGGTCTGAAAATGTGACCTAGAACACTTTAATCTCTCTTTTCCATGGAAGGTGTTCTTGTTGTCTTTCATTTTTGAAAAAGATCAATGACCTCAAAGGGTGATATTTTGACTCCCTACATGAATTATATTTAAGTGAATCAGAGTTGCACAAAGTCTTAAGTCTCTCTCCCTCTCTTTCCTTTTAAAAATTTAATTCAGACCTTAAGAAATAAAACCAACATTTCTATAACATATGAAAGTTATCTAAGTCCAGTGGCAAGACAAAAATGACCTTGGTGTCTTCCATGTCTGATCAAGCACTGTGTTCCACAACATCTGCTTCAGCTGCCTTTGTGGCCCTTGAAACAAACTGATCTCATCTGCTCATTCCTCTGGGAGAAAAATCTTTATGTGCTCCAATGGCTTTGAGGCCTGTCAGTTACCCTCAATTTGGTTTACCTCATCTGCCAAGGTGGCTTACTACAGTATGTCTGCTGTAGATGCTGCAACTTCTTAGAGCCTGTAACACCAATCACGGCAGCACATCTGAGTACAGCTGCTGTGAATAATTTTTAAGATCCAATAGCATAGTATAATGAACCCTATTTATTCAGCAACAAACTAAACATTGTTCACTTAAATAAAGCATAACATTCATAGCAACATGTTTGAGCATAAGACAACGCTCAGTATGTCATATGGCATGTTGCATATGTCATTGCGTTCAGTAGCATTTCCCAAAATACTTGTTTACACAATCAGGGGGTCCCAGGATAGAGTCTTTCCTAGCATGACACAGCTTTAAGGAGTAGCAGAAAATGCTACACCATCTACCCCTATGTCACAGTAAGAACAATCTCCTTAATCAATACCAAGTGTCCAAGTAAAGTCCTCTTCCATCTAACTTGAAGTTGACTTCCAAGTCTCATGACTCTTCCTCTGTGGGTTGACCACTCCCAACTGTTGCTGGATTCACAGGTAGGCAGCTCTCCTCTCCTGCTCCATGTCTCAGCTCACAGGAACTGCTCCATGCTCTTAGCTTCTGCATCTGAGAAAATAAAACTCAACAGGGCAACAATACTGACGCACAACACCAGCACCATCATCTCAATTCACTTCCAAAGTCTGGAGGCTCAGTGATAACAGCTCAGTTGACTTTAACCACTCTTAAAGGGCTTAAACTAAGCATCTTCCCAATGGTCAGGTTTCTGCCCTACAGCTCTATTCACTTTCAAAGTTCAGAGGCTCTTTCACCGGGTCTTTGCCATTAGAAGTCTCCATTCCACTCTCAGAAGTCTCCTCTCTGTTCTCAAAGGTCTTCTCTCTCCATTCTCTTCTTCTCACTGCTGGCTCTCTTAATGTCTGCTTTCTCAACAGTGGTTCTCTTTATATACTGTTCCACTCAGCATCTGATTGGCTAGAGCCACATGCATGTGTCTGAGTAGTTAGTCTACTTGCACATGTCTGATTGGCTAAAACTCAATCCAGAAAAACAGCAAAAGATCCTACTTTGTATGTTGTTACAGAGCCCCAGGTGAGAGTTGAGTACCAGGTAAATATCAAAGGTGTATGAGCAGCCCTGAAAAGGGCTCAGCAAGCTTTCATACCAGAGGGGCTAGACCTCCTTGAACACCCTATACACTTTTCCACAGAAGGCATCATCAAGTTCCATGCACTTGGTTTGATAAGAGCAGTATTTTGTGGAAAAAAAAGAAGGGTTATTATTGTGAGTAATATTTTTCATAAGAGTGAATTTTCATTTAAAAAAAACAAGAACTATTCTTGAGGTCAGTCAAAGATGCAATATATTTAAGACATCCCATATAATTCAAATAGTGAGCATCAAACTATCAAAATATTGCCCTCCCACTTGTATTTTCTCCTGTACCTGTTAGGATGAGGTGAGGATAAGGAAGGTATTATTTGCCTTTTTTTTTAATGTGGCATAAAAGATTTGAAGAACACAGCTTCCTTATCCCCAGAGGTAGACATGGTTTGGATACCAGCTAAGGAAAACAGAACAAAATGATAGGTGGCCCAGTTGTGGTATACTCATCTCCTAGGTGGCAAGGTTTTAAAAGATGACTCTTATTTTCACTTGAGATCTTGATTTCATCAAAATTCTAAGGGCTGTTATGGTCCCCCATTGGATCAGAATTATTCGTATTCAAACTATGAGAAAGAAATGGACTGTCAATTCTGGAAAATCTCCAAATGGCAAGACATTTTGTCATCATTAAGATTGTGTCTTCTTAAAGCATCTTTCCAATGGTCAGGTTTCTGACCTACAGCTCTATTCACTTTCAAAGTTCAGAGGCTTTCTGAAAGAAGGGAGGATGGAGCTGATCCTTCGAAGAGAAAGGCAAAATCTCCTTCAGTGAGGACCCCACCTTGAAGAACTCTGATATGTCCATACCACATCTTGCTCCTATTAGGCAGCTCCTTTCAACACATGCTGACAGCTCAAGTTCAGAGGTTGTCCTGCTTCCCTTGTAGTTGATGTTAGTTCAACATCAGACTCCAAAGGTGGAACAAGCACAGAAATTAATGTACAGGGATAGGAGAAATTCCTTGGCAGCCAAGAATAACATATGCTTTACACTTGGGGCAAGTATATAAATTAAAACTGGAATCATGGTTAAAAAAAAATGAGATAATTGGCTAGTGTGCTTACGTATCAAACTTGAATTTTTCACTATGATTTTGGGTCAGAATGTCCTGAGTGTGGCTTTCCTTCTTTCTCTCTCCCTCTCTCTCTCTCTCTCTCTCTTTTTAATAACTCAAGGTTCTTTGAGAAATATTGGTGCAAGGAATCTGTCAGGTAAAAGAAAGCAGAAATAAGGTGAGGGAGACACAGGTATCCTTAACTATTTAATGTCAAAAATTTGTGTCAAAGAATTGAGAAAAAGCAACCAAAATAAAATCTTGTCTATATAAGATATTCTTGGAAATGTGATATCAATGATATTTACATTTTATTTAATACAATAAATAACAATATTATTAGCCAAAATTATAATAACACATTATAACAGTTTATGGTCGGTAAAGTGCTTTACAAATATTTCACCGTCGCAACAAATTTGAGGCAGGTACTATTATTATAATGCCTATTTTTAGATGAGGAAATTAGGAAAGATGTAGGTTAAATAAATTGTCAAGAGTCACAGGAGTAGTAAGAGTCTGAAATGAGATTTAATCTCATCTTCCCAACTCCAGGTCCAGTTCTCCACCGGGTACACAACCTAACTGCTTCTAATAATATTAACAACAAGAATAGCCCATTTATATAGCGCTTAAAGGTTTGTAAAGTGCTTTGCCTACATTAATTTATTTGATCCTTACAATATAACTGTGAGGGAGAAGTGATTATTTTTCCTATTTTACAGATGAAGAAATTTTGTGGATTTAAATGGCTTGCCCAGGTCACACAAGCATAAAAGTGTCTGAGGGGGGATCATACATTTAGAGCTAGAGGGAGCCTAGTCCAACCCCCTCCATTTCTAGTGAAGGAAACTGAGATCCTGACAGGTTAAGTCATTTGATCAGTCACACAGATAGTAAGGAAAGGATTACAAACCCTTGCCTTCTGATGCTAATTCCTGATCTTTTTTCACTTTTTTTCACTGCTTCTTCCTCTCTGTCCCCACCCCATGCCCAACTTAAACTTATATTTCTCTGTGTCTAAAAGTCCAGTACTTTATCCAATATATCATATTCCTATGAGTTCAATTGCCTCAAGATGAGCAGACTTGAGTTAACAATGAAGATTTCTTGGGGAAAGGTCCATTGCTGGTGGGAGGGAGAGAGTGAAGATGTTGAATTAATGGTGTTTGAATTCACTGTGCTGAGACCCAGAGGTCAGCAGGAAGATCAAGCTTCCACATTCCTGTACTGAGTTTTCACGTTCAGTTTTCCTTATCTTTTCCAAAGAGATCTGAGTTCTTGTGTGACTGAACTATCTTACACACCCTTGGGAAGTTGATGTGTGTTATAAATTGTTTAGTCAGTTCCTACACACAGTACAAAAAGACAGGAAGATTTTCAAATCAATCAAATGCCACCTAAAGAAGGATTTATTCATGGTTCTCCCATCAGTATCTTGGGGATCTCTGAGTTTCCCTATAGCTCTCATTCCAGATGAATAATTAAGTGCTATTAAAAATACAAATGTTAATCTTTACATAGCAGAAATAAGACATACTTTTGTAGAAGTTATTATTTAAATTTTGTATTAAAAAATACAATGATTAGAGAAAATTCCTCTTACATAGAGTTTTTAAAACATAATAATTTATATAACAGTCCTTCACATTAAGAAAGAAAATAAATTAACTTGTAAATATCATTCTTTAAGAGATTATTTTCTTCAAAGCTGTTCCTCTCTAAATCTGGACATGATTTCCATGTTTAAAAATGCTTTAGGAGCCTCTGTGTTATTAAATATATAAAGAACTCATCAGTGTGAATCCTTAGCAGAGTGTCGGCAAACCTTCCAGAGTCCTAAAAACTTCACTGCAAATGATGTCCCAATATGCCAGTCACAATCGAACATTGCAAACTTGTTTCTAAGATGACACTACCTGGAAACCTCTGAATTTCTTCATATTCTCTCTTCAGGAAGGCTTTAAAAAGAGTTCTAGGAAACTTCTGAGGATGATGATGCCTTTGTTGAGAGCTGAGAGTCCATAATAAACTTCCCTTATGAGAAACTTGGCAAACTATTCCTTCAAATGTAAATGAGCCAAAGGAGCACTGTGAAAAGTGTCTCAAGAGTCCACCATTTCTAGAATACGTTAAGTTTGGTGAAGACGTCTTGTGAGAAAATCCATAACCAAATGAAACAATTTTTGTAATCTGTGATAGAGAGACCTAAAGAAAATTTAGACTAGACTTGCAAATTTCACATTTATACCCTTTTTGTCAATTTTCATTTTCATCCTATGTATCACACATGACTTACTAGAAAAATATTTTATTTATTGGATTTATTAAACAGATCATGTCAGTATACTTTAGAATTCTATGAAATATAAAGAATAAGTTAATATCTACATTTATGGTTTTATTTTCAAATCCAAATCATTCTATCTCAATTCTCATTGGCAATATTTCAATGAAAAACACTAATTGGGAGCAGTGAGGTACATTTTTTAAAATGGCTTTGGAGACAGAGGAAATGGGTTCAAATTTTAGTCTATTTGATCACAGGCAAGTACAACCTCTCTGGGCCTCAGTTTCCTTATTTGTAAATGAGAGGAGTAGGATTAGATGACCTATAAAAAAGTCCCTCCAATTCTAAATCTATGAACTCATTATTGATTTATCCAACTTAATGGTTTGAATAAAATTAAAAGGAGCAACTTGGGCTACTCCATAGGAATAATTGAATAATTGCTTTCTTGCACCGGGCATGATCATTTAGTTTGGCCCTGAACAGGGTCAATCACCCTGGTGTTTAGTGAATTCCAGGAATAATGCTTCTTTAGGAAATCATGATCACCTCAAGCAAAAAGAAAATTCCTTTCTAGGGACAGAAATTCTCGAAAGAAGTTCTTCATTAGGGAAAAAACTCAGGATGATTTTTAGTATGTCTGTGTTTCAAATTTTTACATCCTTACCAACAGGCATAGATCCTAATTTGTAGGCAAACATACTGAGAAAAAGAAATATTTTGAGGGGATTAGACCAGATAATTTTAAAGATCTCTTCCAGCTCTTACAGTCTATGAATAATAAAATATTTGTGAGCACGGTGATGTAAATTGTATCACTGAAGATAATGAAACAAGTCATAAGGAATTACATTTAAATTCTAAGAAGGGAGAAGTAGTTGAAAGAATACTGAGTTTGGAGACAGAGGTCTTAGGTTTAACTCTTGGTTCAATTTCTTATTATCTTTCCAACCCTAGGCAAATTACTTAGTACAACCCTTTCTTTTTGTTTTGCTGTGTATATGGAAGCCCTCGTTTGACTTGATGCTCATTAAAATCTAGGGGTTTTTTTTTTCAAATAGAGAATCAATCAAATAAAATGAGGGCCTTGGAACAGATGATCTGTTAGGTCTCTATGTTCTAAATCTGTTAATCTATCATTTGTAGGAATTATTCCAAAATGAGATTTACGAAATATTGAATTTGAATCTATTTAGGAGCTAAACTGAGAGCGTGCCCATCCTGGCATCCCACTCACACTCATCTTCTTTCCCTTTGGTCTTATCTTCATACACTCTCTCTCTCTCTCTCTCTCTCTCTCTCTCACACACACACACACACACACACACACACACACACCTTATCATTCCACTAAGAACCCCCTCCTTCAAATCCAATCATCTCTTAATTTCTCAATCCTCATCTTTCATGACTTCTCTACAACTTTTGATCCTGTAGATCACCCTCTTCCTAGATGCTATATTCTCTCTATATTTTCTTGACACTTCTCTCCTGGTCCTTCTCCTACCTGGCCTAATCATTCCTTTTTAGTTTCTTTTGCTCGATCTACATCCAGGTCATCCTGGCTAATCATGGGGTTCTCCCAAGGCTCTCCTCATCCTATGCTATTACACTTGGTGATACAGATAGTTTTCAGATCTATTTGTCCAGCCTTAACTTTATTTCCCACTGGTTGCACTAATTTCAGACTTTTTTGAATATCTCCATCATCATTCCATTAGCCTCATCATTGGGAAATTTTATAACCCTGTAAGATGGAATCAGCTTTGGCACTCACTTCTCATCAGTATCCTCTTCTCTGATTTGAGTGCCTATGAACTTCATTTAAGGAAGGGACTCAGTACAGCCGTAGCAGACAGCCCGCATCCCTAAATGGCTCGATGAAGTGGTTGAAGAAAAGAGTCCAGGGAGGTGGGAAAAGATAGACCAATTCCGTTTATTGATCTAAGGGCTAGGGTTTATGTAGATAAGGTACTGCAAGTCTACGTGACATTCTGCTCATCTCCGGTCCCAGGGATTAAGTGAGTCAGGGTGATTAAATCAGACTGTGAGCCTAGGGGCATCTATTTTACATATCCCTTGTTTTCTGTAGTTCTCTTGTTTGTCTCACAGAGACAACAACATCTGGGGGGCATGGAGAGCCATTCCAGATGATAATGAGCACAGTCTCCAAGAACAGTTTCCCCGAAAGTCTATCCGGATCTTGTCAACCACCCTCCACCCTGGCACTCAACAGACAGCCATCTCTTCATTTCCTAGTGGCTAAAATCATTTGAATTTCTTTCAACATCTCCATCACGCTTCCAAGCTGTATATTCTGTTTTCTTCCCTCATCCCACTTTTCATCTTTCTTTTGTGTGTTTTCTTCCTTCATTAGATTATAAGCTTCTTGATGGCAGGGAATATCTTTCCTTTTTTGTATTAATATCTCCAGTGCTTACACAGTGCCTGATACATAGTAGATATTTAATAAATATTTGCCTACAGACTTACTCCCTGCCTCAACTCCTCTGTTTTCCTTCAATCTTGCATCTCCAATCACTCCTTGAATATCTAACTGATGTTCCATATATGTCCTAAAAAATCATCATGTCCAAATCTGAACTCATTAGCTCTCCCCTAAATCCCTCTACTCTTCCAAAGTTCCTGCATGCTGTGGAGGGCACAATCATTCTCTGAATTACCAGGTTCTCCAACCAGATGTCATCCTCGACTCCTCATTCTCTCTATTCCATATCTAATCAGTTGCCAAATTTTGTTATTTTTTACCTTCACAACAACTCTTGTATATATGCCTTTCTCTCCTTTGGCACTACAACTACCCTGATATAGGCCTTCATCACCTCACACTTAGACTATTTCAATAAATTTTCCGTTGGCCTCTGAGCCTCAAGTCTCTCTGCACTTCAGTCCATCATCCATTCAGTTCTCAAATTGAACTTGCTAAAATGCAAGTCTGGCCATATCACTCTCCCCTCCATCCTTACTAAATCAATTTCATTGACTCTCTATTGACACCAAAATAAAATATAAAATCCTCCGTCTTTCAAACCCCTTGATAAATCAGTCCTTTCCTACCTTTCTATTCTTGTTGTACCAAACTCCTTCCCATGCATGCTGTAATCCAGGGATGCTGGCATCCTTAATTGTTTTTTCCCTATTACAATCTACCCCCTGATTTCTCACCTCTTCCAATTGCTAAATACATGACTTTTGAGTAAATTATTCTGGCCTTAGATTTCATTTTCTCCTCGATTAAATGAAGAGGTTGGGTTCGATGATCTCTGGAGGCCTTCCAGTGTCAGATTGTGATCCTATGCAATTGAATTAAAAGAAGATTCAAGCTCTGACAACTACAAAGACCAGAAGAGCTTGAAGTGTTTTTTATTTTTTGCGTGGTTGATATGTTTGGAATTCTTGAGAAAGTTTTTGTTGTTTGGCTTTGTTTTTTTTATTCATAAGGCTAGAGAAATCTTTATTATAATGTGGTTATTTAACTGGTTGAGTTACCCTAAATTATTCCTAATCCAGTACAAAGTTAAAGGTCTCCCTTGGATTTTTAGAACAATCTAAAATAATGCTCTAAATTATCCTTAGTACTTATTAAATTACTTCAAATTATTTACTTAAGAACAAAAAAAGGATCATTTACTATGTACATTATAGAGCACTTTCTTTGTTAATAAAACATTTAATTAGCATTTAATTCCTAGAAATTACCATCAATTACAAACTCATTTATTTATACAGTATTTGTTTTACTAAATAAAGAATTACTTAGCATTTAATTAGTAGAAGTCACTATCAATTACTAAGCATTTCTACAAATTACTTTTAGAATGTATATAATTTTCTTGTAGAAAATGTAATTTATAATTCCAAGTGAGTTTAAGTAATGTTTCCTTAGGCATATGCATCAGATAACAACAGATGGGTTGCAAAGTCAGATAATTCACTAATTTATAAACTTAAAAATACAGTATTATTTGTGAAAACTCCTTACCATATTGCTTTCTGATTCCACTTAGAACATATGTAACTTATAATGGCTCATTCTATCTTCACAAAATTAAGTCTGAACTTTAAAAA
>JAQQSK010010918.1:0-12486 GCA_028658325.1 Potorous gilbertii | reverse complement strand
CATTATTGCTAATGCTATGATCAGTGACACTGATAATGATGTTGACATAAATTTCAAGAGGTCAAACGTAAGTCTTCTCTCTTTTACACAAAAGTCTTTTCAGAGAACTTAAGATATTAACACTAACAAAGTCATACTAAAGCCTTCTATTTTTTAGATTAATTATTTATAGAACCAATCTTGCCATAGCACGCTTTCTAACTCCCCAAAGAGATTAACCTTCTTCAGATATGCTTCAGTTTGTCAATATCTCTCTTGGAATATTATGCCTAGAATTGAACACAGCACTCTAGGTATCACTCTACCCAGGACAGAGGAGAGTGGAACTATTTCATTCCTAACTTTATACAGGATATTGTAATTAGAACCACCTAAGTTCACATCAGTTTTTGTATTGTTCATTAATGTTGAGTTGGCAAGCATCAAAATGATCACTCTTGTTAAAAATCACTTTTACAAAGGAATATAAGTACTGAACTTTATATAACATATATGTGTACACATACATATGTCTATGAAATTTTATCTTGTCATTAAAGATAACCTTAGAAATAATTAAAATAATAAATAACTCAAACTTCCTCTTATCTTAAAGCTAACATCTGCTTGTTGGTAACTTCCACCCACTGGTTCTGGTGCTATCTATTGTCTGGTGTCAAGCAGGATAAGCTCAATACCTTCAATTTACAGAAATGGAGGGTAAGACTCAAAGACCTAAAGTGATTTGCCCAAAGTTGCTCAGGTTAGTTTATTTCATAAAGTGCTTTTTTCCTTTAAAAACAAAAACAATAGGTATCAACTTATATACCTTTGTTGGGATTTGCATCATTAGCATCAAGTCATTTCTTAGACTTTTTGGAGTAGAGGAAATAATTAAACACAAAAGATTATTAGTCACAATTAAAGAATGAGATGAATTTATGGGAAATCTTTTATTCTTCCATTGTGTATGATTTGAAATAAAACACAATTGATCATTCTTCTGTGCATCCAACTAACTAAATCATGTACAAATCCATATTTGCTGAAGGCAGATGTGTTTATGAGAGCCTGTAGCTATCATCTCTGAGAATGACAGCTGCTTCTCTCAGTCCTATTGGCAACAACCATTCGCCATTATTTATTCCTGAAACTTACATATAAATGGCTTCCTATTTTATTAGAGAAATCATTTTAAATAAATATAATCAAACATTCCAATGGCATTTATACACTGAACTAGTTGGGAAGAGTAAAAGATTACAAATACAACAGCAGAGCCAAGGATAAATTAAATTTGACTCTTTGTGCCAATTATCTTTCATTAATTAATGAAAGATTAAACTGCAGTGCTGTCAAATTTGCTATGCATACATGGGGCAATGCAATGCTAGTCAAAAGAAAGGGATTCCGCTTCTTGCCCTGATATTCACTAACTATATGATTATGTATATGATCATTTTCACTGTCTGGTGCACTTCCATCAAATGAATGGGTGGGACTAGGTGATTTCAAAGGTCTAATCCAATTCTAAAATTCTGTTTTCTGTATGAAAGACCTATTAAAAAAATCTTTTCTACATTTTACATTCTTTTCCAGGATATGTTTTAAAGTAACTTTAAACTCAGTCTAAATTATAAGGAACTTTTCAGCTCAAACAATGTATGCTATATCTTTAAACAAAATGTTCTCGGCCAAACTTCACTGAGAAGCGTTACACGAATATAATGTCTTTCTCCTCCACTTTCAGGATTAGGGGATTTCTACAGGTAAACTATTTGTAACATTTTTTGAAGTGATTCAAACCAGTTCCTACATTCCCCTAGATTGATGCTGTTACTTTTATAAATTACCCCCAATGGAATTTGCATTGATCAAACAACATAAGGCTATGCCATCCAAATACTTTCATTTCCAAAAAAGGGTTCCTTAAAATTAGAAAATATATAATTCAAAAGTGGTAGTTTTTTACTGACTTTGGATAGAAGGGATTTAGATTTACATTTAAATGCAAAGTAATGTGCATGTGTGTTTGTGTGTATACATACATACATATTCATGCATACATTGGCATTTCTAAGCTAGTCCCTTTCTCTTAATGATGGATTCATTATGCACACTCATGCAGGGGTGGCAGCTAGGTCTTAAGGCCTACCTGGATACTGAAGGAGATAAACAAGTATGCATCTCATTTTTACAATCTAACCACACTTGGGTAAACTTTTGAAGGTCAGATTGATTTGCAACGCCCTTTGCTACAGTTATGAACCATTCTCAGACATAAGGCTACAGATAAATCCGAGATCAATTCTTATCAGTGGTCTATTTCTAATTTAATATTTCAATGGATTTATGACTTCACTGGTGTTTCTTTACTTTAGTGCCAATTACAACCATGCCTTCTCAGGTCATGCACATCATTCTCACACCTTTCTGTTAATGCTCTATAGAAATTCCAATATGTTGAAAGTCTTACTCTGTACCTTTTAATATTTTGTGTATACCAACATATTTCTGCAGTCATCTGCCTGTTATCCCTCATTCTTGCTCCATGACTAACTGTCCTTTTATAGACATCCTTCTTGTTGACACTTTTAATGCACATCTCATGAATTTATCAATGCAGACAATATATTGCAGCTTAATTATATAACTTCCACTTATAGATAGGTTATCATTCTGAGATTATGGTGTTCTGTGATATCCCAGAATATGGAAATATTTGGGTGCTTAAAAAGTAGACGGTTTAGCCAGTAATACCTCAGGATCATTGAAACAACTGTGCAAAATCTCATATTTCATCCAAATGATGTTGTCTACTTGTTCAATTCTGAACATAATTCATTGGCCCCTAATCAATGAAACATTGACTGTTTTAGTAAACAGGTCTTTAGTAAAAGATCCTCCCTAGGGTTTACCTGGAAATTCCTTTAGAATCTCACACATGCACACAGACAAACCATGAATTCACAAAGAAAAACTGTTCTTTAAAGACTTATGAGAATTAAAATATAGTTCCCGTACTGTGAATAAAAACTACTCTCCCAGAAAGAATGAAACAGATCCATGATGATGGAGAAAGTAGAGCTGGTCTATAAATTGACCGGTTGTTGCCCTTTGCTCTGGAAGAGGACCAAAATGACATCACTATGCTAGAGTCAAGTTACAGGGTGTCAGACTGTGGCTGATCAGACCAAAATGAGTCCAGAATGCTCTACCGCAGGTCAGGCACAAGTAGTCCATGGGAACATTTGGGGTGAAATCTTTAACTTTGCACATCTTGCATTTCTTTTGAGCTATTAGATACTGTTATAATAACCAAAAGAGTTACCATATGTGAACTGCTTTGTAAATCTTAAAACACTACCTAAGTGCCAATTATTTTATCATTGACATCCTTACCATCATGAGTTTCATCATTACTATTCTTTACAGCAGAAGTCATGGTTCCTTGTAAATGGATCTTACTACTCAATAACTCTTCTAATGTAAAACAATGGCAGCAATCTCAATTTCATGGGCTGCTTCTAGGCAAATGTCTTTCTTATAACTGAGTTTCTGATGTGATATTTATCACTTTCCACCTCTTTTTGTTCATTCTTTTGTTGTTCTTCCTTACCCCATGGCATTCATGCCACCCTGCTAGGTGACAAGGGATCTTGTTGTGATATCCCATGGTGCCTGTGCTGCCACACAACTGATCTCTTCCCTAGATAATTTTGCTTTCCCATGCTTCACGTCTTCATATATATCAGAGGAGGAAGATGGAGAAAGGGAGGGGAATGTATTTTCCTATGGCATGACCTTACATCACATTTTGGATCACAAGGAGATAGGAAAAACAGAAATGAAAAAGCATGGTAGGTATTTGGGGAATAAGTTGGCTGAAGTATATCATGAATAAGTGGGAGCAGAGTAAGATGACACTAGAAGGTAAAGTCAGAGAAAGTCCATGAATGGCTTTAAATATCAGGTTGAGATATGTTTCTTTGGAAGAAACAAAGTAAGTTCAAACCTTCTTTTGCATGAGAACCCTTCAAATATTTGAAGACAGCTAACATGTCATTCTGTCTGATTATGATGACTTCATCTGGGGGGGTATAAAAACAACAATTTGTATTTGTAAAGTCCTCCAAATTTATTTCTGTTCTATTTTACAAAATATATACATGAATAAAAAAGCATTCATCAGTTACTGTCTGAGTACTAAGAGGTGTGCTAAATTACAGGGATGTAAACAGAAAAAAAAGTAGAAACTGTCCCTGTTTTCAAGGAATTCACACTTTAATTGGATAGAACTAATTGTCTGGGGTTTAAGAACTAATATTACTTAGGGTTGTGTCTTGGGGTTCAGAAGAGCAGACAGAGAAGGAAAATAACCTCCAAGGTAAAAATATTCAAATGTAATTTGATTTATTTGAGATACTCTAAATGCATTACCACTGACAAATTAAAAAGCATTTCAGGCCACTTACATCCTTTACCCATGTTAGAAATCTCTTCCTAATCAAGAGGGTTTAGTTAAATTTTGAGGATCTCTCATTCTCCATCCTGTTGTGCCCACCCATGTAAAACTTGAACACACAAGAGTTCATTTGGAGGTAAATCCAAAATGGCAGAGAGAAACCAGGAAGTTGCATGAGCTCTCCCCAGTTTCCCTAGGATACAATGTCAAATCAAACCTCTAAAAGACTTTCTGAGTGACAGAATCCATAGAAAGATGGAGTGAAACAATTATTCACCCCAAAACAACTTAGAAGAATGTCAGGAAAGATCTGCCCCACTTGGGTAAAATGGTAGTATAGCCCAATGCAGGTGGGATCCAGGCAAGCCAGCAAGAGGTTCTGAGTCACAGAACAGATCTGCAGCCAAAACCCCTCAGTTCTGGCTCAATAGTCTCCTGGAGCAGCAGGTCAAATGTGAGGCCTCCAGCCCCAGCACATCAGCCAAATTGCCAGTCCTAGAACTCGGGGCAGAATAGGCACAGACAGGCTAAGATACCCTAGCCCAGTGGCAAGCTGCCACTTCCCAAGACTTGGTCTCAGAAAATCTGAATATTCAGTGCAATAGGGGACTTTCAAACTTTGCTGATGAAAAACCAGAGCTGAAAAGAAAACTCAATTTCCAAATATAAGACCTAAGAGAAACATCAAAATGTAAACAAGAAAGAAAACAATAACATGATATTCAATGAGATTGAACTGTTTGCTTCACTGCATGGGAAAATGATACTTGCAGCTCCTAAGAACTGAATCTCTATTAGGTCAGTTAGAAGGAGTATACTTAGACAGAGGTTGTGGTATAAGCTGACCCCCTGAACCCCAGTGTAAGAAGCTTGGGACAGTGCCCCTGCACCATAGAAGCAGAGCTCAACTTTATAAAATGAGCAAAAATAAAGAAACAAAAAAAGAGCCCTAACCAAAGAAAGTAACTATGGTGACAAGGAATCTCAAAACACAAAGTCAGAAGAGTACAACAATGTCAAAATGTCTACAATCAAAGCCTCAAATGGGGAATATGAATTGGTCTCATGCTCAAAAAGTCCTCATGGAAGATTTTAAGGATTTTAAAAATCAATAAGAGAGGTAGAAGGAAAAAAATTGGAAAAGAAATGGGAGCTATGCAAGAGAATTATGGGAAAAAGTCAGCAGCTTAGAAGAGGAAGCAAAAAAAATTGATTGAAGAAAACAACTCCTTATAAATATAATTGGCCAAATTTATGGGGGGATGAGCACTGATGAAAACACCTCTTTGAAAAGTATAATTGACCAAATGGAAAAGGAGGTAAACAAATCCATTGAAGAATATAATTCTTTAAAAATGAGAATTGGGCAAGTGAAAGCTAATGACTCTATGAGACATCAAGAACCAGTCAAACAAAAACAAAATAATGAAAAAAAATAGAATCTAAGTTAAAGTACATTAGTGGAAAAAGAACTGACCTGGAAAATATGTCTAGAAGAGATAAATTTAAAATTATTGAACTATGGGAAATCCATGATCAATGAGAGAGAGAGAGAGAGAGAGACAGAGAGATTATCAAGGAAGAATGCTCTGATATCTTAGAATAAGTGGATAAAATAGCCATGAAAAAATCCACCAATCACCTCCTGAAAGAGATCCCTAAAGGAAAATTTCAAGAAATCTCATAACTAAATTCCAGAATTATCTGGTCTAGGAGAAAATACTACAAGCAACCAGAAAGAAACAATTCAAATATCAAGGAGCCACAGTCAGGATTACACAGGATTTACCAGCTTCTACATTAAAGGATTGGAAGGCTTAGAATTCTGGAAGACAAAAAAGCTTGGATTACAACAAAGAATCAACTACTAGCAAAATTGAGCATAATCTTTCAGGAGAGAAAATGGACATTCACTGAAATAGGATACTTTCAAACTTTCCTGATGAAAAACCAGAACTGAAAAGAAAACTTGGTCTTCATAAACAAGAGAAGTATCAAAAGAAGAATAGTAAGAAAAAACAATAGGATATTCAATAAGATTAAACTGTTTACATCACTACATGGGAAAATGATACCTGTAACTCTTAAGAACTGTATCTCTAGTAGCGCAATTAGAAGGAGTATTCTTAGAAGTTCTGGATATAAATTGACTTTTATGTGATGATAAAACAATTTAGGAGTGAATGAAATGATTGTACTGGGAGAAGAGGAAAGAGGGAGGCAGAAAGGGACAAATTATACCACATTAAGAGGCATGAAAAGCCTATTATAGTTGAGGGGAAAAAAGGGAGAGAGTGAGCATTGTTTGAACTTCACTCTGATCAGATTTGATTCAAAGAGGGAATAACACACACACTCAGTTGGGTAGAAAAATATATCCTAACATATAGGGAAGTGGGGCAGGGGGAAAGGGGGAAAAAAGGATGGGACTGATAGAAGAGCGGGCAGATTGGGAGAGGTGGTGGTTAGAAGAAAAACACTGGTGAGGAGGGACAGGGTGAAGGGAGAGAGAAAAGCATAAAAGTGTGGGGAAGAGAATGGAAGGAAATACACAGTTGGTAATCATAACTGAATTTGAATGATATGAACTATCCCATAAAATGAAAGCAAATAACAGAGTAGATTAAAAATTCAAATCCTATAATATGTTGTCTAAAAGAAATGTATTTGAAACTGAAAGATATAGACAGATTAAAAGTAAAAAACAAAACAAAACAACTGGAGCTAAATATAATATGTTTCAGCTGAAGTAAAAAGAAAAATCAGGGGCAGCAATTCTGATCTCAGATGAAGTAAAAGCAAAAATAGATCTAATTATAAGAGACAAGGAAGGAAACTACATATTGCCAAAAAGGTACTGTGGACAATGAAGTAATAGCAACATTAAACATATAGGTACTAAGTGGTAAAACATCCAGGTTCTTAGAGAAGAAGTTCAGTGAGTTACAGGAAGAAATAGAGAGCAAAACTGTATTAGTGGAAGACCTCAACCTCTCCCTCTCAGAACTAGATAAATTTAACCTCAAAATAAACAAGAAAGAAGTTAAGAAGGTGAATAAAATTTTAGAAAAATTAGATATCTTAGGCCTCTGGAGACAATTGAATGGCAATGGAAAGGAATATACCTTTTTCTCAACAGTACACGACCATTACACAAAAATTTACCATGATTTAGGACATAAAATATTCACAATCAAAGCAGAAAGGCAGAAATATTAAATGCAATTTTAAAAGTTAGAAAAAGAACAAATTAAAAATCCTAAATTAAATACGAAATTAGAAAATTCTAAAAACCAAAGGAGAGATTAATAAAGTTAGAAGTAAGAAAACTATTGAACTAATAAATAAAACTAAGATCTGGTTTAATGGGAGAAACAATAAAATAGATAAACCTTAACTTCATTTGATTTTTAAAAAAGAGGAAAACTAAATTACTAGTATCAAAAATGAAAAGGATGAATTCACCATCAATGAAGAAGAAGTTAAAGTAATATTTAGGAAATATTTTGACCAATTGTATGCCAACAAATCTAACAAACTAAGTGAAATGGCTGAAAATTTATATAAAACAAAAGTAGCCCAGATTAACAGGAGAGGAAATAAAATATTTAAATATCTCCTTTTAGAAAAAGAAATTAAACAAGTCACCAATGAACTCCCTAAGAAAAAATGTCAAGGTTCAGATTGATTTACAAGTAAATTCTATCATTTAAAGATCAATTAATTCCAATACTTTATAAACTATTTGGAAAAATAAGTTAAGGCAGAGTTCTATCAGTTCCTTTTGTGATACAAATATGGTGTTGAAACCTAAAACAGGAAATGTCTAAACAGAAAAAGAAAAGTATAAACAAATTTCCCTAATGAATATTGATGCAAAAATAAATACAAGATTAGCAAAGAGATTACAGTAATTTATCACCAGGATAATATACTATGAGGAGGTGGAATTCATACCAGCAATGCAGGGCTGGTTCACTGTTAGGAAAACTATCAGTATAATTGAACATATGAATAGCAAAACCAACAAAAATTAATTATTGTTTCAATAGATGTAAAAGAAACTTTTGACAAAAAACTATTCATTCCTATCAAAAAAGCACTAAAGAGTATAGGAATAAATGAGCTTCCCTTAAAATAAGTAGTATCTATCTAAAACCATCAGCAAACATTATCTGTAATGGGGATATGCTAGAAGACTTCCCAATAACATCAGAGGTGAAACAAGGATGTCCACTATCACCACTATTTTTAAATATTTTACTAGAAATGTTAGTGTTAGCAATAAGAGAAGAAAAAGAAATGAAGGGAATTAAAATAGTCAATGAGGAAATAAAGCTATCATTCTTTGCAGATTATATGATGGTATATTTAGAAAATTCTAAAGAATCAACTAAAAAATTACTTGAAATAATCAAAAATGTTAGCAAACTTGCAGGATAACAAATAAACTGATATAAATCGTCAGGATTTCAGTATATTACAAACAAAGCTCAGCAAGAAAAGATAGAATGAGAAATTTCATTTAAAATAACTGTAGACAATATAAAATATTTGGGAGTTTAATTGCTAAGATAAACCCAGGAATAATATGAATACAACTACAAAACACTTTTTACACAACTAAAGTCAGATCTAAACAATTGGGAAAATATAAATTGCTCATGGATAGGCTGAGTTAATACAAAATAATTGGTACGTCTAACCTAAATTAATTAAATTAATTTACTGATTCAGAGACATACAAATCAAACTGCCAAAAAATATTTTCTAGAACCAGAAAAAAATAATTTAAAAAATATTCATCAGGAAGAACAAAAGGTCAATGATATAAAGAGAATTAATGGGGACAATTGCAGAGGAAGGTGGCTTAGCTGCACCAGATCTAAAACTATATTATAAAGCCACAATTATCAAAACTATTTGGTACTGGCTAAGAAAAGGTGGTAAGGGTGGTAGATCAGTGGAATAGGTATACCACACACAACAATAAATGACTGTATTAATCTACCGTTTGATAAACTCGAACACTCCAGCTTCTGGGATAAGAACTCACTATCTGATAAAATCTTCTGAGAAAACTGTAAAGAAGCATAGCAAAAATAGGCATAGACCAATGTCTCACACCCTATACCAAAATAAAATCAAAATGGGTACATGATTCAGACATAAAGGGTGATACCATGAGCAAACTGGGAGAGAAAGGAATAGTTCACCTGTCAGATCAATGGAGAAAGGAAGAATTTATGACCAAACAAGAGATAGAACATTATGAAATGCAAGTAGATAATTTTGATTACATTAAGTAAAAGGGTTTTGCATAAACAAAACCAATACAACCAAGATTAGAAGAAAGTAGAAAGATCGGAAACAATTTTTCCAGCACGTGTTTCTGATAAATGCTCCATTTCTCAAATGTGTAGAGAACTGAGTCAAATTTAAAAGAATATAAAGCATTCCCCATTTGATATATGGTCAAAGGATATGAACAGGCAATTTTCAGATTAAGAAATTATAGCTATCTATAGACATAGGAAAAATTCTCTAAATCACTGTTGATGAGAGAAATGCAAATTAAAACAACTTTGAGTTTCCACCTCACAACTGTCATATAGGCTAACATGACAGAAGAGAAAAATCATAAATTTTGGAGGTATGAGAAAAATGCATTGTTGGTAGAGCTGGGACTGATCTGACCATTCTGGAGAGCAATTTAGAACTATGCACAGAAGGCAGTTGATCCAGCAATACCACTATCCAGCAATATCTGAAACAGATCATTCAAAAGGGAAAAGGACTCACATGTACAAAAATATCTATTGAAGGTCTTTTAGTGACGGCAAAGAATTAGAAATTGAGGGAAAGCCCATCAATTGGGGAATGGCTGAAGAAGCCGTGATATATTAATGTAAGAGGGTACTATTTTGCTATAAGAAATGATGAGCAGGTAAATTTCAGAAAAACTTGGAAAGACTTTCATGAATCAATAGTTAATGAAATGGGCAGAACCAAGAGAATACTATATACCATGACAGCAACATTGTGCAGGGATCAGCTGTAATTAACTTAGCTGCTCTCAGTTATGCAATGCTCCAAGATAATTCCTGAAGAGGCATGGTGGAAAATGTTATCCACATCCAGACAAAGAACTGTGGAGTCTAAATGAAGATCAAATCATACTATTTTCACTTTGGGGGAGGGGGAATTTTCGTGGCTTTCCTCTTATGTTCTATTTCTTCTTTCACAAAATGACTGATTTGTAAATATGTTTACATGATTGTACCTGTAAAAACAAAAAAAGAATACTACTTTGTCAACATAAAAAAAATTCATTTGTGAGAGTGATGTAAAGGTTTCAAGTCCTAAGTAGGGCAGAACTTTGGGACAACATCTCGTTTGATCCTCCCAACAATTAGTTTACTATATCATAGTATCCTATTTTTACATAATAAGACATGGGGGCTCAGAGAGCTGTTATGTCACTTACCCAAAGTTAGACCTAATCACAATGATGGAGACGGTATTGAAAACTAGGTCTCCCAATTAGGCCCAGCATCCCCTTCTCTATAGTATTTCAGTCTTAGCCTAATGAAATAATAAGATAGAGAATTAAAGCACTGAGAGAGAAGTTAGAGGGGATATATTTTACAGCTTTAGAGCCTTCGAGATTTCAATGAATAAGCAGCTTATTCATATTATCAAAGGATCAATAATACCAAAGATAACAAGTCTCTTCCATACCTTTGCCAGTAACTGCTGATTCTGTCTCTCTCCTATATTTTTGAATATCAATAATCTAGACCTCTTTTCCCAGGAGAAAATGAGTGAAGTTACTAGGGGATGGCGATGTTCCTCCCAATAGCTCTGTCAAATAGAGTAAGCCTTATTGTCCATATTTTCCTGATCATAGCTCTAGAACTAAAAAGGACTACAGAGACTATCTATCTAATCCAATCTTCTTATTTTAGAGATGATGAAATTGTGACCCAAGGAAGCTAAATTATATAAACCAGGTCACACATGAAATGTGACAGATACAAGATTTGAACTTAAAATATTTGACTCCAGAGCTCTTTCCTGTTTATCATTAAGCCACATAGTACTATTGCATAGTTAAGGAGTATCTTTAGGAGAATCTTAGGTCAGGTCTCCTAAATCCAAGTCTAGAGTTATTTTCTACTCTGCCATGCCCCTAAATTTCAAGACTCAGGTACTTGGTGTTGATATAAATAATATATGATTGGTTAGGCACTGGGAAAGAGAAGAGGAAGATAATATTATGCAAAATTATTGGGAAGATAGAAAATACTAGAGGTGACCTAGATAGTGCCCTTTCTTGGAAGAATAGTCCAAGAAGGCAGTTCTCATAGTACCTTGAGAACGTTTTTAATATCAAAAGGTCAGGGCTGTAGTACTCATATATACAAAAGATCCTCAAAGCAGAGGCTCTCTGGCCCTGAGATGTGTTTTGGGGGTGAAACTATGTGTGTGTGTTCATCCTTCGTTGTCAAAGAAGACCATGCCATCAGAGAAATAATGACATGACTTGTACTTGACTTTGTTTTGAGTGAGGGAGGGTTGTGCAGGTCACCAGCCTCACTTCTCTTCCAGAATCATCTAAATCCAGTAACCAGATATTCATCAGGAAGACTGGAGATGAACCAAGATGAGGCAATTGGGGTTAAGTGACTTGCCCAAGGTCACACAGCTAGTGAGTGTCAAGTGTCTGAGGTGAGATTTGAACTCAGGTTCCCCTGACTCCTGCACTGGTGCTCTATCCACTTCACTACCTAGCTGCCTCCAAATTGAAACTATGATAAGTCAAGGAAGGGACCTTAGACAGGCTGTTCTGCACAGACCTCTATCTAGAGAGCTGAGCCCCAGGGGAAAGGAGCAAGGACCATCTTCTAAGGAATCAGAGCAAATGAATTGAGCTAAAGGAAGTAAAACTAAGAAGGAAAGTGATTCCCTGGCATCTGACCTAAGAAATTAGAATTAGACTAGTGCTTGGAGATAATCCACAGGAAGAAGAGTAGAGGAAG
>JAQQSK010010917.1:0-12486 GCA_028658325.1 Potorous gilbertii | reverse complement strand
AGTTCCAAGTCTACCAGAAAAAACTCTCGCACACTGTGGTCATTGCTGTGCACAAAGGTTTCCTGGTTCTGCTCCTTTCACTCAGCATCAGATCATATAAGTCCTTCCAGGCCTCCCTGAAGTCTTCTTGTTCATCATTTCTTATCTCAGCCTTTATCTTTCACAACATTTGGAGTTTCAAATTTTCTCCCCTCCTCTCTTCTCAAAATGGTAGACAGTTTGTGCATATGCTATCATTTAAAACATATTTATGCATTCATCATAGTTGTTGAAGAAGAAACAGATCAAAATTTTAAAAATGCCATGAAGGATAAAGCAAGTGAATAAAATATGCTTCATCTGCATTCAGAATCCATTAATTCTTTATCTGGATATGTAGAGCATTTTCTTTTGTGTCTTTACTTGTCTTGAATTACTGAGTTGCTGAGAAAGGCTGAGTATAGATGATCATCACACAATGTTGCTGATACTGTATACAGTGTTTTCATACTTCTATTCGTTTCACTTTGTAACAGTTTATACAAGTCTTTCCAGGATTTTCTGAAATGTGCTTGTTCATCATTTCTTATTGCATGATAGTATTCCATTACATTCATATACCACAGCTCATGAAGACATTTCCCAGTTGATGAGCATACCCTCAATTTCCAAATCGTTGTCACCACAAATGAACTGCAGTTAATATTTTTGCAAACAACGTTCCTTTTTTATTTTTTATGTTCTCTTTGAAGTGTAGGTCTGCTGGTGTTATTACTGGATTAAAAGATATGCACAATTTGGTTGCCCTTTGGGCATAGTTCAAACTTGCTCTCCAGAATTGCTGGATCAGCACACCAATCATTCATTCAAGTGTCCCAGTTTTCCCACCTTCTGTTCAATATTTACTATTCTCCTTTTTTGTCATATTATCCAATCTTGTAAGTGTTCAAATTTTTTTCAAATTCCTTAAGATATAACAGTATTACTCACAGGACTTTTTTAATCAGATCCTTTCTATGAACATGAATGATAATGTGGATCAGATAGAGCACATATATAATTTGAACATATTTGAATGCAAGCAGTTTATCTTTGTTTCATTATTTGTTGTTCATTCATGTTTACATTTTATTATGCTTCACTGTTGTGTTTATATTTCTTAGTTTCTCTGTAGCTCTAGTCTTTTTTCTTAGGAATTCTTTGACATTTTTTCTTTTATTAAATGATCATTTGCCTTCTGAAATATGGTATTTCAAAGGTGTGCTTTTTATAGTAGGGTATACTGAATTTTGTATGATCCTGACTGTTGTCCCTCAATACCTGAAACTTTTGTTTCTCTTTCTGATTGTGGGCAATATTTTTTCTTTGATCTGTAAGCTATGTATCTTCCAATTAGTGCTTATGCAAAATTTGTTATTTTTACTAACTTTAAGTAAAATGTAGTTTCTGTTTTCTTTCTTGACAGTATTTTTATCCCCTCCCAAAAGATTTCTATTTATCTTCCCAAAGCTTAAATGAAATGGGAATCACTAACTCTAATCTTTCTGGTGACATAGAAGACCACTAAACATTATTGTCTGCCCTGCCACTAACTCCTAACACACTTCAAGCTTTATGACCTTTCTCTACACCCCTCAGGTGCCCAATATTATCATCTGGGCTACTGAATCTGAACATCTTTTATCTTCATTATTCATTCTTTCTGAACAGTTTTGACTGGTTACAATTCTGAGGTTTCCTGTCTTGCAGTGGAACTTTCATATGTTGTCTCTCTCCAGTTAGAATTTTTAGAGTAAATTCCTTGAATGAGTTCCTTGATATTAAATACCGTCTTACCTTTTCCATTTGTGTCAGGGTTTCATACAACGTTTAGCACATAGTAAGTACTTAATAAATACTTTTTAAAAGTCGCAAACCTATGAATGGTCTGGCTGTTTTTAAACCTACTATCTGTAATTAAACTCATTAGATAAAACCTATTAAGATACATACATTTTTAGGATTATTTCTTCCCATTTCTGCATGTGATTGCTGATTTATTATAAAATCACTTATCTGGAGAAGTACGTTTTACCAAAATTAAGTAATTAAGATGAACAGAAATATAAACATATCAGTATTGCAATCCCACTCAACCAAACTTTCAAGGGCATTTATTTTTTGAGAAACCAAACTCATAACACATATCTCAATGTTCTTTCGATGATCACTAAGTTATATGAGATTTTCAAACGGGAAATATTTATCATTCCCTGGTTCAGTATATAAATTCTGGACTATATGACTTCATTCTGTTTCTCTAAATTTTCAGTATTTTTCTCTTGAAATTAAGTAGAACACAACTAGGTTTTCCTATTTATTTCATTTCTATGTTTCTTGCAAATTTCTCTCCAAATGAATGAATATGTATCATACCAGTGACTACATTAGAAAAACAAAATGTGATGGAACACATACAAATTTAAAGATAATCCTTATGTTCAACAAGACTTCAGTCAACAGGAGAGAGACAAAGCATGCTATAACACCTCTAGTCTAGGTCCAATGTAATTGACAGAGACCAAGATGAGGATGAAACTCAAAAAATAATGTGTAGATAAAGATGAAAACAATTTGTATAAGCCTTTATACCAATGTATTACAGATGCAGCTGCATGAGGAGAGTATGATCTGGAACCATGGGGAATGGAATAAGACTTTATCTCCTTTCTAAAGAACCTATGAAACCCTATGTTTATCCCACTATGACAAGATATTCAATCAAAGAAGATCTTGGAAAACTAACTCACTCTTTTGAATTAAAAAGAACTTAGTTATTTTCTCATACCCTATTCGTGGTGACTCTTCCTTTCTTTTGTTTCCTTTTCTGTTAAATTGGACTGTCTGTAGCAATTGCTTCCATTCAGTGGCAGATACATGTGTGGCCTTGACAAAAGATTTTGGGTACTTGGCTACCTTTTTCCTCCTGAGAACAAATGACCAAAGAATAATCATGAGAAATGTCTGGAGTATTAACCTCAGAATTTCTGGAGTTCCTGGATTTCTCAGTCATACAAGACTGGTAGGAGGAGAAATTTCTTCAAATAAATATATTAAGCTTATATATAATGTGCTATAGAAATGTATGCCAATGGACCCTTCTCAGAGAAGATGAGTAGGGCCCAGAGATTGAATTGATTTAACAGAAGACATTGATTTTAAGGGGACTTGTATTAAGTTCAGAATTAAGATTAAAATGAAATGGTTGTTAGCAGTCTCACGAGTTTTATGCTTAATATTTTGAAACCAACCTGTTACATAATAGAAATTATGTGCTATATTTTTATGGTTTTTTTAAAATTATGATTATATACCAAAAAACATTTATTGTTTTGTTCTGTGTTAAGTATTTTTAATCATTCTATTATTTTAATTTTTTAAATATTCATTTTTAGTTGTTAACATTTACTTCCTCTAATTTTTCCCCATCTCTCCCCACAGCTCACCCTAAGATATCATGTATTCTGATTAGCCCTTCCTTCAATATGCTCTCCCTTTTATCACACTTCTCCCTTCTCTCATCTACTTCCTTTACATTTTTCACAGGATTGCTTGTATGTCTTATGTCTCAGTTTCATGTAAAAACAATTTTTGATATTTGTCTTTAAAACTTTGAGTTGCAATTTTTCTCCCTTCCTCCCTCCCTGCCCATCCCCACTGGCAAGTCAAGCAACACATGTGTAATCATGCAGAACACCTTTGTAACAGTCATGATGTGAAAGACTAGTTATATTTCCCTCCATCCTATCCCATTCCCATTTATTCTACTTTCTCTTCTGACCCTGTCCCTCCTCAAAAGCACTTATACTTAATTACCCCCTACTCTCATTTGTGTTCCTTTTCATCATTTCCTCCACTCATCATTTAACCACTTCCCCCGCTACTTTCCTGTGGTGTAAGAAAGATTTTTATACCAAATTCAGTGTGCATATTATTACCTCCTTAAGTCAAATCCAATGAAAGTTTCACTTTTTCTCTCTCAACAACCCTTCCCTCTTAGGAGGCAAGTAATTCAATATAGACTATATATGTGTAGTTCAGCAAAACACTTCCATAATCGTCATATTTTGTCAGACTATATTTCCCTCCATCCCATCCTGCCCCCATTTCTTCTATTCTCTCTTTTGACCTTGTCTCTCTCCAAGAGTTCTTACTTCTAATTGCTTCTTTCCCCATTTGCCATTCCTTTTATCATCCCACCCACCTCACTTCTCCCCTACTTTCCTGTAGTGTAAGATAGATTTTCATACCAAATTGAGTGTGCAGGTTATTCCCTCCTTAAACCAAATACGACGAGAACAAGTGTCACGTTTTCCCTTTTCCCTTCCCACTTTTCCCTTCCATTGCAAAAGCTTTTGTTTGCTTCTTTCATAAAAGATAATTTGCCCCATTTCAATTCTCCTTTTCTCCTGTAAATATATTCTTCTCTCACCCTTTAATTTTATTTTTTTAGATGTCATCTCTTCCTATTCAACTAACTCTGTGCTCTTTGCATGTATGTGTGTGTGTGTATGTGTGTGTGTGTGTGTGTGTGTGTGTGTGTGTGTGTGTGTCCCTCCAACTACCCAAATGCTGAGGAAAGTTTCAACAATGAGAAATATGATTTTTCCATTAAGGAATGTAAACAGTTCAATGCTATTAAGTCCCTTATGATTTGTCTTTCCTGTTTGCCTTTTCATTTTTGTCTTCATCCTTGTATTTGTAAGTCAAATTGTCTATTCATCTCTGGTCTTTTCATCAAGAATGCTTGAAAGTCCTCTATTTCACTGAATGACCACTTTTTCCCCCGAAGTGTCATACTCGGTTTTATTGGTTAGGTGATTCTTGGTTTTAATCGTAGTTTCTTTGACTTTTGAATATCATATTACAAGCCCTTTGATCCCTTCATGTAGATGGTTCTAGATTTTGTGTTGTCCTGATTGTATTTCCACAATACTCAAATTGTTTTTTTTTTTTTTCTGGCTGATTACAATGTTTTCTCCTTGACCTGGGAGCTCTGGAATTTGGCTACAATGTTCTTAGGAGTTTCTCTTTCTGGATGTCTTTCAGGAGGTGATTGGTGGATTCTTTCAATATTTATTTTACCCTTTGGTTCTAAAATATCAGGGCAATGATCATTTCATGAAAGATAATGTTTAGGTTATTTCTTTGATCACAGCTTTCAGGTAGTCCTATAATTTTTAAATTGTCTCTCCTGGATCTATTTTCCAGGTCAGTTGTTTTTTCAATGAGATATTTCACATTATCTTCTATTTTTTAATTCTTTTGATTTTGTATCATAATTTCTTGGTTTCTCATAAAGTCGTTAGCTTCCACCTGCTCCAGTCTTATTTTGAAAGAATTATTTTCTTCAGTGAACTTGTGAACCTCCTTTTCCAGTTGATCAATTCTGTTTTGTAAAGCATTTTTCTCCCGTTGCCTTTTTGGACCACTTTTGCCAGTTGAGTTAGCCTATTTTAAGGTGCTATTTTCTTCCGCATTTTTTGAGTCTCCTTTAGCAAGCTGTTGAATCACTCTTTATGATTTTCTTGTATCACTCTCATTTCTCTTCCCCAATTTTTCCTCCACCCCTCTTACTTGATTTTCAAAATTCTTTTTGACTTCTGCCATGGCCTGAGACCGTTGCATATTTATTTGGGATGTTTTGTATGCAGAATCCTTGACTTTTAGGTCTTCCTCTGATGGTAAGCATTGTTCATCCTCATCCAAAGGATGGAATAAAATACCTCATTGCCAAGAAAGTTGCTTTCTGTAGTCTTATTTTTTTCCTCTTTTTTGGGCATACTCCCAGCCACTTATTGACTTTTGAGTCCTTTGTCAAGAGAACTGTATACTCTGGTGACCTGTAAGTTTTCAGTTCTTTCAAGGTGGTACAATCAAGGGAGAGGAGTTTGCTCCTCTCCTGGTCTGCACTCTGGTCTTGGAGCTGCCACAGTCTTTTTTGCCCAGGATCTTTGAAGTTGTCTTGGGCATCTGTGGGTTGAGCAATCTGGGAACCACAGTTGCTGCCAGAGATTCCACCCCTGAGGCTTGTTCCAGTTCTGTTCCTGCCAGTGCAACGTGATCAACACTGGGCTGTGCTCTTCTCTGTGACTGGTGCAATAAAACTTTTCTGCCCAAAAGTTGTGAGTCGATTTCCCTCTCCACAACCACCTCGAACTCCCCCACACCAGTGTGCTCCTCCTCACCCCAGGACCACCACTCAGGGCTGAGATCCAGATCAGTTGCTTGAATCCCCTAGGGGCTTCAGGTGGATGACTCCTAAAATGAATGCTGTGCCACAGCTACCACTTCTGTCCTGGGAACCCTGGGACCAGATTGGGCTCCCTTCTCCTTCAGGTGAAAGAACTTTCTCATTGACCTTTGAAGCTGTCTTTGGCATTGTGGGTTGAGTAATCTGGGAACCGCATTTGTTGCCAGGGATTCTACCCCTGAGGCCTGCTTTCACCAAGTGGCCAAGGCTGGGCTGTGTTCCGAGGCACTCTGCTCTGAGCCAGTGTGATTCATGTCTTCCTTCCAGGCTGCCTAGGGCTAGAAATCTTTCACTCTGTTGTTTTGTGGCTCCAGTTGCTATAGAATTTTTTAGGTTATTTTCTACAGGTATTTTATGTGCTACGAGGGGAGAACTACAGTAGGTGCATTTTTCTACTCCACCATATTGACTATGCCCCCTGTGCTAAGCATTTTTAATGGAGAAAAAAATATGTGTCTTATACTTTAGGGTAAGGGTGAATTTGAGATTCTGGCCTCATTAGGGACACAGAACATTTATATAAAAAGAATTATACTAGCATTCTCATGTACATCCTGGCATACCTATTAGTTGTCACAAAGTGTAAGACACTTTTCACTATTCATGTTCTCTCCATGGATAATATCTATATTTGACTTATACTCTAAGACCATAGCTTTTAAATATGTGTACACATATATAGACATATACATACATACATGCATATACACATACACATATGCATATTTTTATTATGTTATGTGATATCATATCATGTCTTATAGTGACACTGAGTAAATGGTATTACATTACATTATTTTGAGAGAGTTGTCCATTTCTCAATTAGATAGCTTATATATTCTGTGGGAGGTGGAACACACTTGGTTGCCAAATTAAGCAATGGAGAAGTGAAATAGGAACCATATCAGTAGAAATTATGGTAGATGGTCTTCTGGTAGTAAATAGTGTGCAGATAAGCCACTTATTTCACAGGAGCAGAAAACTTGTAACTGGTAAAGCCTAATAGGGATTTACAAAGGAAATTTTGGAAGCTGGCTTGATTTATCAGTGAAAGTAGTTATGTTATCCTATGTAAACTAGGGAGTATAGCCAGGCATTGGTGACATCATAATCTTTATGTACCATAGCTCATTCATCAGGCTAGAAGATGTTTCATAATAGTCAGAGCACAGGCAAGTACATTAATCTTGTCATTTGAAATGAAATTGAACAAGGTCACAGGGTCCTGACACATATGCATGATGAATATGCTGAATGCAAATATGTATATGTATACACACATACATATATGTGCGTATAAACATATAAGATACATGCATGCTTCTTCCCCCTAAGCAGCTCACAATTCCCACCAGAGATCAGTTTCCCATACAACTTACTGGCATTGTATCCACTGGTTAAGATATCTTTGAACAAAGCTGTAAGAATAGCATGAGATTTAATAAAATTTTGGGATAAGACACTGAAGATATATTGCTATTCTCCTAGGTAAGATCAAACTTGGTACGATGATCTCCATCAAAGAAACAACAACAAAAATATAACCTTCACTAAAGAAAGCCTTTCTAACCATGATCTAGTGAGTAGAGTAATCCATACCAAAAACTGATTCATTGTAAGACTATTGCTAGAGACTCAAAAGACTGTGAAATAACAAATGTTAGACAATCTTTCTTCAGCCCATTACACTGAGAAAAACCTGCCTCCAGGGCTTGAGTTACTGGTCCCATTTCTAGATGCTGCATGAATAACCAGCATGTCCCCATGATCTTTACTACAATTTGAGAACTAGTTGCACAAAAAACCCTCTGGGTGGATGCCAGAGAATGAAGTTTCCTAGGTCAAGATAAACTTTCCACTGGGGTTGAGCCTCTCAAAGATTCAGGAACAAATTCAAAATTCTCTAGTTCCTTAAGATCATGTTTTGGGTGGGTCTCTGATATACCACTTCCACTCAGGAATAGAAGACTTCTAAGCATTACCAAGCTAATAAAAATCAAAGACAGATAACACATATGCATGATCAGTCTTATTATATACTTGCCTGGTCACAACCACCCCATATATTCTATTTGCATCAGGTACCTGGCATGTTTGCTTTCTTCATAAGATCTTAGATACTATTTGAGGTCTAAACTCAAAAGAGAAACTTTTATTGGTGATAGGATAATGAAGTATGAGAAAATTGACAGGTGTGGAATATTTTGGTGCCAGATCACAAACTTCTGTAAGGTACTGTACAAACTTTGTGTAAGGGATACATATCCTTCATGGAATGAAGAAATAAAACAGTAATTCCACTCACTGACTGTCTAGGAATATTACTATGAGCAATGAAGTGTGAACTTTCACTATATTTACCACTTAGACCCTATTCAATATGACTGATGAACTTATAAACTTCAAGGCCTTGTACCTAAGAGAAGGTTCCTCTGAAAATAATATCATCAATGCACAGGTGAATTGAGACATTTGGTTTCCAGAGACACTTATGAAGGTGCCCAATTGACAGGGAAGACTAAGTTTCATTTCTTTAATGTAGCTTCATGGTCAGGTCACTTGAAAAAAAATGGTTAGGGAATAAAGAGCTGGAGCTATTCCCTCATAATTGTGAATGTAGTCTTGCAAAATGAAAAGCATATGGAATCATGCTTTATTGGTCATTTTTTAAAATTTTTATCCTGTAGGAACATCCTTTCCTCATTCTAAATGTCTTTTCCTATACTTTAATCAAGTAATCATCTTTTTATCAACCATTAGATGGATAACAGCTTTCTTATTTCTTTCATATTTCTAATCCAAACTGGCAATGCTGAGCTAGGCCTAGCCCAAAACATTCCCCAATCACCTACACTAACCTCTATTCTTGTGAATTGATCAGAGTTATCATGGGTAAGCATATTTCAAGACAAACCAGAGGAGATTTTATTATCTCATAGCCACCTAATATATTATGATGGTAATAAATGACCTTCAAATTTTAGATAGAAAGAAAAGTAACATAATGGCAAGATGATATTCACATCTCATCCAAACCCCACGTGCCTTATCCAGAAAATTGTGTTGAGAAAACAGGAATCTAAACTTGTGGAGTGAAGGGTATAATTAATAGTAGTAACCTTATGAGCAGTGCCTCTGCTTCAGATGTTCAACTTATGGATAGTTATTTTAGATGGAAATCAAAGTAACACTGCTCAGCTTACAGTGTTTGTTTTCTTTCTACTGGTTGATAATTGATTGGTAGTATAGACTCAGTCTAACTTCAAAAGGGTTGAAAATGAGCTCTAGATCTTGGTCATTGATGAATAACCACCAAAACAAATCCTTTTAAGGGGGGGAACTCTGTTAGTAGAGCCAAAGACCCAGAGATCACAACACAGAAAACCTCAAGTTCAAGGTACAAGAACAGTGGCAAAGAGAAAAAGAAGTAGAGATCTACTTTAAAAGCCAGGAAAAGGGTGATTATCATCATCATGAGTAAGAAAAAAGCAGGAAAGAAAATATCATAGGATCTTTCTGTGAGGACAAGGACCAAAACAAGAATGCCAAAAAGGTGTGCCTTGAGACTGCATTCCCACCTAAAACTTGAGAAGGGAATGTGAACTAGTCACAAGCACAAAGAGCACTCTTGGAAGATGTGAAGAAGGATTTAAAAGGTCAAATTAGAGGAATAGAAGAAAAACTGGCCAATGATTTCAAAAGTATTAAAAAAGAATTCACTGAAGAGAACACCACCTTCAAAAGGAAAATTGGACAAATGAAAAAGGAAGCACAAACCTAACTAGGAAAATAGAACAAATGAAAAAGGAAGCAAAAAACCTCTTTGGGAAAACTGAACAAATGGAAAAGAAGTACAGAAAAATAGCTGGAGAAAATAGCTCCTTAAAATGAATAAATGAACATATGGAAAAGAAATGCAAACGTTAACAGAAGAAAACAATGTGATAAAAATTATATTTGGGCAAGTAGAAGCTAATGACTCTATGCAACATCAAGAATCAGTCAAATGGAGTCTAAAGAATGAAAAGAGAGGAGAAAATGTAAAACATTTAATTGGAAAAAAACAACTGACACAGAAAATAGATCCAGGAGAGAAAATCTAAGGATTATTGGACTAACAGAAAGCCATGATGAAAAAAAAAACCTGGACATTATCTTCCAAGAAAACATCAAGGAAAACTGAACAGAAGTCTTAGATTTTGAGGGAAAAATAATCATTGTAAGAATTTAACCTTCATCTCCCGAAAGGGATCCCAAACTAAAAACTCAAAGGAGTATCGTTGCCAAATTCCACAATTATCAAGTGAAGGAGAAACTACTACAGGCAGTCAGATACCATTCAAATATCAAGGAGTTACAGTCAGTATCACACAGGACCTTCTAGCTTCTACATTAAAAGACCAAAGGAATTGGAATATGATATTCTGTAAAGCAAAGGAACTGCTACTGTGACCAAGGATCAATTAGCCTGCAAAGTTGAGCATAATATTTCAGGCAAAGAGATGGGCCTTCAATAAACTAAAGGATTTCCAGACCTTCTTTATGAAAAGGTCAGACCTCAAAAGAAAATTCAATCTTCAAATGCATAGAAGAGAAGCATAAAAAGGATAACAGAGAAAAAATAAACTTGTAACTCAATATGGGTAAACTGTTTACATCCCTATAAAGGAAGATGATACTTACAAATCTTCAGAATTGAAGATGGCAGAGTAGAAAGATTCACATATGCTAGCTCTGAACCCACAGCCCATAAATTACCTGTAAAAATGAACTCCCAACAAATTCTTGAGCAATGGAAGCAATGCAGCAACTGAGTGGAAGAGATTTCTCTTTCAGAGAGCCCTGAAAATCCGACACCAAAGGTCCATCTCAAACCAGACTCAGAGTAGAGCCCAGCCCTTCCCTGGCCACGTGGCATGAAGAGGAGCAGATCGGAGAAGGCTTCAGGGACAGAATCTCTGGTGGCCGAGAAGGTCCCTCCACCCACAGACACTACAAGTCAGTGAGAGAGACTTCTGGGTTAGCTGAGAGGGGACCAGGGTGTCTCCATAACAAAGACCCCCTGGGGAGACAGCAGCAGAGGCAGCAGCAGAGGACAGGGGCTCCCAAAGAAGCCAGGAGCTCAGTTCCATTGTTGAAGGTCTCCGCATAAACCCCCTGAGGGAACTGAGCCCTGTGAGGTGGCCCTGCCCCTACATGAGCACCAAAGCTTAGGCTCACATTGAACAACAGCCCCGCCCCCCACTGAAAGTCCTGAGGCTGAGGAGCAGCATTTGAATCTCAGACCTCAAGCACTAGCTGGACAAATTTGGAGGTGAAGTGGGTGTGGAAAGGAATCTCAGAAATCAAGTAACTGGCTGGGAAAATGCCCAGAAAAGGGAAAAAAAATAAGACCATAGAAAGATACTTTCTTGGTGAACAGATGTTTTCTCCTTTCCTTTTTGATGAGGAAGAACAATGCTTAACATTAGAGAAAGACTTAGAAGTCAAGCCCTCTGTATCCCAAACATCTGAAATAGATATTCAATGGGCTCACACCATGGAATGGGCTCAAAAAGGATTTTGAAAATCAAGTTAGACAGGTGGAGGAAAAACTGGGAAAAGAAATGAGAGAGATGCAAGAAAAGCATGAAAAATGGGTCAATACCTTCCTAAAGGAGACCCAAAATATGCTGAAGAAAACAACACCTTGAAAAATAAGCTAACTCAATTGGCAAAAGAGGTTCAAAAAGCCAAATAGAAAAAGAAGTTCAAAATTTCACTGAAGAAAATAGTTCTCTCAAAATTAAAATGGAACAGATGGAGGCAATGACTTTCTGAGACACCAGGAAATCACAAAGCAAAACCAAAAGAATGAAAAAATGCAAGAGAATGTGAAATATCTCATTGGAAAAACAACTGACCTGGAAAATAGATCCAGGAGAGACAATTTACAAATTATGGGACTACCTGAAAGTCATGATCAAAAAAGAGCCTAGATACCATCCTTCATGAAATGATCAAGGAAAACTGCCCTGATATTCTAGAACCAGAGGGCAAAATAAGTATTCAAGGAATCCACTGATCACCACCTGCAAGAGATCCAAAAAGAGAAACTCCTAGGAACATTGTGGCCAAATTCCAGAGTTCTCAGGTCAAGGAGAAAATATTGCAAGCAGTTGGAAAGAAACAATTCCAGTATTGTGGAAATACAATCAGGTTAACACAAGATCTAT
>JAQQSK010010916.1:0-12488 GCA_028658325.1 Potorous gilbertii | reverse complement strand
CAAGTACTCTGGATCCTAAATCTCAGTTAGGTGTTTATTCAGAACGCTCAGACCTAAAGAGGATTTGTAGATGGACTATGAAACGTGGAAAGCACTATATCTCTTTTGGTGTACAAGATCCTATTTTGTCTCCAAGAGTATTAATGATGAGGCAAAATATGAATATCTACTTTGATCCCAGAAATGGATCTGTTCTTCATAGGCATGCCTTGATGTATAGTGAAGGACAGAGAATTTCGTGTTAGAGACTGTGAGTTCACATCCTGCTAATCATCCCCAGTGTGATAAAGAGCAAGTTAGTCTACCTCTCTGGTCCTCATTTTTCTCATCTTTACATGGAGGGAGTTAGTCTAAATGATTTCCAAGGCCCCTCCTACTTTGAAATCCTATGATACCCATGCTCCCATTTTCAAAGGGATATTAAATGACTCTAAATCTTAGAACTCTCATTTCCAAAGTCCTTCATTGTGATATTCAGGAAATCACTTCTTTCCCTCAGTTTCACTGAGTGTCAAATGGATTCCGTACACTGGTTGATCTTATTGACTGAATAACAAAATGACTGCAAAGCACTTTATCCATGTAAATTGCTAGGCAAATGCTTATAAGCATATTTGTAACATTAAAAGATGATAATGGTTGCATATAGACAGATAAAGCCAGAATTAAATAGCAAGAGGAAGAATGAATTGTTTTACATTTGGGAAATTATGAAAGTCCTTTTATGATTCCAAACTTGTCCATGTAACAAAGACATCCTTAAAATGCCAGTGTTCTATCAGTGTTGAGTTATGATTTAAACATCATAGAATACTATAGTTTCCAAAGAATTAAAGTTGAGTAAGAGGGAATAGAGAGGTATGTGCTAGGTGTGCACAGGCAATAACACAAATAAGGACCTGCACGAGAGACCTAGAGTAAGTAATATCATGGAATAGTATGATTATAAAAGATGCACGTCATGCAATACAAGTTAGTTTTAACCCATGGCAGCTGGTGAACTCTAGTGGAATCACTGAAATATCAAGAGAAAAGAAAGAAAGTTAGATGGATTACTTAGAGCAAACTTATGAGAGGAAACAGCTAAGAGTTATCCAAGGACAGACAGACATGGATGCAGTTGAAGCCTGAAGAGCTTAAAGGAAAATCCATAGCACTAAGATGACAAATCCATTTCACCATTTGAGTCACCAACAAAAAAAATTTTAATATGCATCAATTCTGCTGAATTTAATGTTTCTTTTCCCAAATATGAGCCACAAAATGGGAGGATTTTGCAAAGAAATCTTCCATGCATTTCTAATTATCATCAATAATATGCTTAGCAGATATCATTAATTTTTCTCTTAGACACATGAGTATTCCATGTTTGGATGTTTCTTCCTTCATCAGCTAAGAGGTGGTACACTTTGAATTGAAGATGAGTTTCAAAGTGACCTGTCTCCAATATAGAAAGTTACTACTTTAAAACTTAATATTAGTAATACACAAAGGATGAGAACAAAGGTAATCACAAACCTGACTTTCATTATATTTTCTCTACATGTGTCCAAATTCTAAGAGTAGGGTAATATATGCGCAATCAAAGATCATGTCAAATCTCATTGACCAATTCTACTTTTGTACTCAGAATATGTATTTAATGTCATTGTTCAGTAAGGGAGCTGCAGACCTTTTGACTATGGGAGTAAAGAGAATGCAAATCTGTTGGTTATTTGCTTAGGCTCTTGAGGACACCAAGAATACACAAGCAGTTGAAACTGTGAATTTCACAGGAAATATAAAATCTTTGTCTTCTGGAGTATTTGCTTAACTGAACAAAGTTTACATAGCCCAAGGAGCATTGGTATTTACAATAATAGAAAATTAAACCTTTGCTACTCCTTCAGCTCATTTCCACTGTTGTCCTTCAATTCTTTCTTCTGTTCTCCCAGTCTATTATTCTAGTTTTTTTTTCACTTTCTGTCACCCATACCTAGTCATTTCAACAAGGCACAGTTCTTCTCCCTTGACAACGTTGTGCCCTTTTCCTTCTGCAGTTGCATCTTCCTATTTTTCTAATTGGAAGATAACACCTAAAATAAGTAAGGACATTGTAAAATAGCAGGTAGATTCTCTTAATGAGTTCAACTCATCAGATACAACTGAACTATGGATATTGAACAAGGATATTAAAAAGAATAGGCAGGTGTGGTTGCTAAGCTAATGGCAATCATCTTTGAAAAATCATAGAGTCCAGAAGAGATGCCACAAGACAAGCAAAGCAAATGGTTTCCATTTTTTTATTGTTGCTTCATTTTGCTTTAAAATACAAGTAGACTTTGAAGCTATATGCTAGTAAGTTTGATTTCAATTCCTGAATAATTTCTAGAATATATTGCTAAATGGATGGTTAGTGAGCATTCAGACATGGAAGCAATGATACCAAAAAGTCATCATGAATTCATCAAAAACAGGGCTTGTCAGATTAACTCCCTTTCCTTCTGTGACAGGATTATCAACTAGAATAAGAAGAGGAAGTTGTAAGCATAGCTTATATAGTCTTTACCAAAGTATTTGTAAAGCTTTTCATGGAATTCTTATGGACAAGATTAATTTTTTTTAAGTATACCTGGGTAGATTTGAAATTGATCAAGTGGACAGACCATAATTCCTCATTATTAGGTGAGTGGATTGTTGCAAATGTGAGATTTTGAAATGTATATCTGTAGCAAGTAGGGATACCCGAAAACAAAGACTAGTTGCAACACCAAAAGGAATGTCACATCTGAGCTAGTAAATTATAAGGTATGGGATAAATCCATGTCATATCAAGGTAACAAGGGGAAGCTCAATCAGGCTCAGTATCCTTTGAGAAACTAAGAGATCAAATGATTCCTATGTCTGTCACATAAAGGAAGAAAGTCATGAAGTATGAATACTGATTGACTAGCTGTTGGAGGAAAAGGCCTTTGATTAGGATGCTGATGCTATAGAAGGCAGGGGCTGCAGGGGAAGATTGTTTATGTCTAGATCTTTGGTCATTTAGGTTTCTCAGTCACCTCAGACCCCAGTCTGCCTATCTTTGTAGGCAGTCAACTTAATAACAGTTGTATTTCAAGGCCAAGCACAGCAGAAGCTAGAAAGCTCCTGGCTGAGCACCTTTCCTGGGTTGCTCTGCCACTAAGTTATCTTTATCTTCCAATAGATGTTCCAAAAGGGAATGTCCAACTTTTGGAAGTCATAAGATTTCAACATAACAGGAGCCAATGTTATCTGACTCTATTGATTCCTCTGGAAATGTCACAAGCTGTTGCAAGAGCATCTATGATTTGGCACTTCAAGGATTCATGTTTTCATCAATGTCAATATTCTCTCCACCAATACAGCCTTAGCAGGTTGTCTTCATGAGCTACTGTGGTTGAAAAAATTTATCATCATCTCATTGCCAACCTTCTGGTGATTAGCCTCTCCACTCTCAGTTATGATGCTCTTTGGGCAACAGACAGAGCATCTGGGCATTATGCCCAGACCCAAAAACTTTCCAGTTTAATAGAATGTGCCAGAGCTTTGGCTATTCAGGCATAGATCTACAGATGTTGTTACTTTTCATTGGAAGACCCACACCAATCAAAAGTAAACTTCATTTTTTTATCACTATAACAAAATGGCCAAAATCTAGAGAGGAGTCATTCTCATCATAGGAATTTAAAGACTGTAATCATACACTATGAAAATCAGTATGGCATGTTGAATAAAAAATGGTCCTTTGAATTTTGAGGACCACGATTATTGCAGACAAGTTGCTGGTCAGATGATAAAAACCCAGATCTAGAATAAATTATCTTCTTCACCCTCTACCTCTTCCTTCTCTTCATCATCATCATCATTGTTTGTTGTTGCTTTATAGCCTGTGATTTTGTTAGTTTAGAGAACTAGTGAGACACTTCCACTTCTAATGCCCTTAGACACAGGCAGCAACTTGCATTTTTGAGAGCTTCCTGGGGTTTTGAGAAGTTAATTGACTTACCCAAGGTCACATAGCCAATATGTGTCTAGCCTCTGGCTTCAGTTTCTACATCACAAACATTTTCTACATTTAAGTTTCTTCATCACAATGACAATTAATCATTTGTTTTCAAATATTGATCACCTGAAGCAACTGACCTGTTTGCTTTGGGGAAAGATTTCTATTTGGGAGGGAGAGGAGAAAGGAGAGAGGGGAAGAAGTTCATACTATAGCTTCTATTTGACTATTAAATAGTTAAATTTCATTCTTATCTCTTTGGATGCACAAATGTTTTCATCCTGACACAAAGTAGTAGATATTACACTATATTTTTTCCAATACTAGGGCTCAAACAATAAAACTCTAATGTTCTATCCTGGATGTCAAGGATATTTTAAGAGACATGATGTTGGGTGCCACACAAAGCATCTTTATCTCCATCACCAAATGGGATATGTAACAGTACACTTTGCATTATAGCTGTCCAGGGAAAAGAAAAGTTAAGGTTCTCATAAGAATTTTCTCTGCCTGGGTCAATGAGAATCTCTTACCCACGCCTGAGACAGAAAATTGGATGAGAAGAGCAGTGTTTTGTTGAAACCCTAAATTCTTACAAATACTATGAAAGGTAAGTGAGTTTTAATACTTTTGGATTAACTACCTGAAAAAGCATTTTGTTAGATTTCATTCAATTTAACAAGAATTTATTAACCATCTCCTGTGTGCAAGTAAAGTACCTACTTAGGTGCCGGGAATACTAACAGAAAAATTGAAAAGTCTCTATGTAATGTAAATACATAAGTACAACTATATAACTACAATTACACGTATATCTTCTATGTATCCACACACACGAACACATTCACATTGTCACACAAAATATTATTTGAGGAAGAAAAGAGTTTTAAGCTTGGGTATTAGGACATGAACTGAACTGAGTCTTGAATGAAGGTATGGATTCTAGGGATGGAGGTGAGGAGGATGAAGACGTGCAGGGAATCTCGAATAGGCCAGTTTGGTAGGAAGTAAAGAAGGAAGAAAGAAAGAAAGAAAGAAAGAAAGAAAGAAAGAAAGAAAGAAAGGAAGGAAGGAAGGAAGGAAAGAAGGAAGGAAGGAAGGAAGGAAAGAAAAAAAGACAGAAAGAAAGACAGAAAGAAAGAAAGAAGAAAGAGAGAAGAAGAAAGAGAGAAAAAGAAAGTGGGAGAAAGACAGAGATAGAAAGGAACAAAGAAAAAGAGAGAGGGGGAAGGAGGGAGGGAAAAAGAAAGGAAGGGAGCAAGGAAGGAAGGAAAGAAGGAAGGAAGGAAACAAAGAAAGAAAGGAGAGACGCAGGAAGGGAGAAAGGGGAGGAAGAAAATAGAGAAAAAGTGATGGAGGGAAAGAAATAGGGAGGAAGAAAGGAAGAGAGGGAAAGAAGGAAAAAAGGGAAGAAAGAAGGAAGGAATGGATGAAGGGAGTGAGGAATGGGAGAAATAAAAGAACAATAGCCCTTTCATGCGAAGAGTTTACATTCTACTGGAGAAAAGCCAAATAGATAGAAAGATTGATTGATTGATATATAGGCACACAGACAAGTAGATGCTTCCTTGAGAGATATATGTATGTGTATACACATGTATACATGCATATGTAGAGAGATTAGAATGTGCACATATGAATGAATATATGTACATGTATATATCCCTTCCAGATATACATATATGTATATCATAAATGAAATGTAATTTCAAGAGAAAGATCATTAACCACTAGTCAGTACTAGGATTGGGGGCAGGCAAAGGAATCAGGAAAAGCTTTATGCAGAAGGTGGCACTTGAATGAAGCCTTGAAGAAAGCTGGGGATTGCAAGAGATGTAAGTGTGGAGGGAGAGCAAACCAAGTCTAGGGAAAAATCTCTGCAAAGGCAGGGAAGTAGAACCAATGGAATATGGTACAGTAGGGAATATGAATAAGCCAGTTTGGCTTGAGAAAAGGGTGTGTGACAGAGAATGATGTGTGAAAGGGATAGTGTGAAAGCATTCTGGAAAAGACAGGTTAGAGCCAGACTGTGAAGAGCTCTAAATACCCAAAAAGGAAGATTCTATTTTATCCTACAGGTAACTGGGAGTTATTGAAGTTTTTTGAGTTGGATACTTTAATGTTCATATTTGTGCTCTACAAATACCCATTTTGCTTCTTTGTGGAGAAGGAATTCTAGAAAAGATAGGGCAGGGATATCACTGAGGAGTACGAGGCTCTGAAATAGAGTCTTGACCATATGAGTAGATAGGAGGTAGATGAAAGAAATTTTCCAGAGATAGGGTCAATACCTTTGCAGTGATCTAGAACCATCCAGAAGGGAGTAAGTAGTGTTACAAACATCTATTCTAAATATTTATTCCCAAATGAGAACAAAAAAAAAGAAAGCATCATTCATGACATTCATCATGGCTGAAGCTGAATTCCAGCAGGCTGCAGTCACTTAGCTTTCATCGTGCACTACTCATCTTCACTAAGGTCCTACTCCCGTGCATGAGTGTAATGTGGAAGTAACCTTGAATTCATGAAAATTACAACAAATTTGATGCTCTAGGTAAGAGCTCCAAATATCCTGGAATATTTTAAAGTACAGCTGTAACCAACCAAAACTGCACCTGGAATGAATGTATAATAAAGCTCTTATTATATACACCCTGTGTGCCAGGCAGTGCACATACAGACAACGAGCAAGATAGTCTCTACCCTCAGGGAACTTAGTGCTAAAGGAAGACATCATCTGAGGGGTAATTAGAAAGGAAGTAGAAGAGAAAATAACAGTATAGTTTGAAAATAAAAAGTAGAAAATATTCTGTTGAGGGTAATGGATATGGCATGGCAGTTATAGAGAATAATCCCAACACAAGTGTCATTTCCTCATCTTGGGGGACCCATTCCCCAGAAGTCAGCTAGTGGAAGTTGTGCCTGTACTTTTAAAGACTATGAGGTAAAAGAAACAGGGATGGTAGACACTACAAGGAAGAAACATATCTGATCCCTATGTTAATTCCATGGAACAAAATCCCATTTCCCCTGTAATATTTCTGGTTCTGATTTAGAGTATATATTCAATAATAAGTTGTTTGTTTTTCATCAAAATGCTGAGCGCAGCTCAATGCTGAGAGAATTTATCACTAAAGCCTTTGTCATGAGTGGTTTTTGTTTTGTTAAAAAACAAAAACAAATCTCATGGAGGATAGCTATCCTCTAAGGCATGAAGGTATTGAAGAACATATCCCGTACCACGCATTTGAGCGTACCTAAGGTTATCACCCACTTTAGACATGCGCGTAGCAAGGGGGTGCTCAGGTAAAATGGGACAGCTTCTCATAAGGTAAGCTGTCCTTTGTGGCAGGTTAAGCATCCTAGGCACACATATTTTGCTCTTCTTTAGAATTAGCATCTTACCTGGCTTGTAAACTTGGCACCAATACAACATTATGTATGTTGTATTGTATTGTAAGTATGTGTATTGTGTGTATAAAATTAGTAAATGCCCTTTTGAATTATCAAGTATTAGAACTGACTTCTCTTCTCAGAATGTTTGTCTTTAAAATAGGAGCTAGATCCATGCAATGTATATTCCTTGTGTGTAATGATAAATTCCATTTGCTACGTTTTCATGAGTCTGCCTGATTTACTAGTGTAAAGCTTTAACAAAGACTTTTTTTCTTTCAACAACGGTACTGTTATCTGCAAAGTGTCCAGCCCAATTCAATCACAGATACTTAAATTATGGAAATAATTTTCTCTCCGACAACAGAAGTATCCCTAAGCAGTGAGTTTGGTTCTCAGGGAAATGTATTCAGCCCCTAGAGGACTGCTGCTATGCCCAAAGCCCGCGGAGAGATGGCACTGATCCAAGCAAGATCATGACACCCTAGTCCTTAGGAAATCAGCAAAGTTTTTTACCTCTCTCTGTTTAGAGTTGCTAGCTCTTTGTTTTACTCTGCTCATAGAGAAGTGGTATCATGCCATCATCAGATAGCAAGCACTAATCACAGGGGAGTTCACATTATCATCTAACACTGTACTTTGAACTTTGACCCAAGGGAGGATATACAGTCACCTCTTTCAGACTCTAAGTTCTCCTGACATTAGTCAGATCAGATTAAATCCACCACATTTGTCACAGGCTGTTTCAAGTGGGGTTCTCTTAAAAGCCTAGGGATAAAAAGATGGATGTTTCCAAGTTCTACAACATAGCAATAGATGAGTCATTGTAGAATAGACAATATTGATTATTTCCCAACCATCTGATGGAATCAGATGCACAGAATGCTAAAATATCAATACACACTTATATATGCTTTCCTCACAACCCAGAGGTTATGCAAGGATTAAAATCCCCATTTTAAAGACAAGGAAACTAGAGCTTTGGGGAGGTAATGTGCCTTATCCCTGATTATCTAGCTAATAAGTATCTCAGGTAGAATTTGAAACAAGGTCTTCTGGCCTTCAATTCAGTACCCTAGTCACTTTGCTCCCCAACCCATTAACAAAACAGAGGTCCTAAGAGCTTATAACTTCCTTAAGGACATTCAGAAAGGATTGAATCCATTTTTTTTCAGGTTGTCTTTCCACTTTGTCATACTATTGCTCATCCATGTATGGACGTATTCTATTTGGTAGGACTGCAAATACAGCAGTCAAAAGCTTCTCAGTTGGATGCCCAAAGTTGATGCCTTTTGTATTAACACCAATTATATTTTCCAATTTTCTGCCACCATCATTGAGCCTTCTCTTTTAACAAAGAAAAATGATTTCGCAAAACAAGCCAACAAAGCAACTGTTTCTGAAAGCATATACAACATCCATATACTTCCATGTCTATATTTTAAGAAAGGAAGTGTATTTCATTCATCATTCATCGTCTATTTTATACAATAATTATGAATCTGAGTTCAGCTGCTCTTCACTATTGATCCTATTTACCTCATTGGAATTCTTATGTTGTTTTCCTAGTTTCACTTCCCTCATTCTCTATCAGTTAATATAAGCCCTCCGATGCTTATCTGAAGTTCTTTTATTTGTCTTCTTTAAGTTCAAAAATATTACACTGAATACCACATTTTATTCGCCTAATTTATTCATTGATTTGATACCTACTTTTTTCCAGGATGTTATGTTTATAAAAGTGCTGCTATGAGTATTTTGTTCTATATAAGAACTAGCTTTCTATCTTTGACCTCTCTGGAATGTGTGCCCAGTAAAGGAATCACCAAATCAAAAGGTATAAATAGTTTGTGACATTTTGCGTGTAATTTCAAATTGTTTTTCAGAAAAATCAGACCAATTTATGGGTCTACAAACTTTGAACCAAGATCCTTCTGTTTTCTGCAGTCCCCCAACATGGATTGTTTCTGTCTTTTATCATCTTTGCCAATTTGCTAGATGTGAATTGAAGTAGCAATTTGTTTTAATTTATATTTTCAATAATTAATCATTTGAAGCATTTTTTCATATAGTTGTTGATAGTTTGAATTTCCTCTTTTGAGAATTATTTTGCTCCTATCATTTGGCCACCATTTTTTAAGGACTCAATCAAAAGTATTTTTAAGCACTATGTGACAGACACCTGTCTTTTATAGGAACTATAAATACAAAGATAAAAAATGAAATATCCCCTCCCTTCATGAGTTATCAGGGGAAACAATACATGTCAGTGAGTCAATAAACATTAAGTACCTACTATGTTCTAAGAACTGTGTATATAATATAATTGAAATAAATACAAAGTAATTTTAGCTGAGGTACTAATAGCTATAGTGATCAGTAAAAATATACCAAATAGAAAGTTGTGTTTAATCTGAGCTATAACAAATGTGGGTGTCAGTTGTTTTGTTTTGTTTTTATCAAGATAGAGCTAATTCTCAAGTGGTATGAATAATTAATCTCCAGAAATGGTCACATCATTCAAATTTGCTCTATATGCAAATTTCTAATGGACTAGAACTTCGCATAGTTATAACACCGAATAGTAGGAATTTGGGTCCTTCATTTTTCACACAAATCAAGACCTAATTGTAGTTGACGCAAAGTTGATATTGTTGGTTTTTTCTCCAGTCATTGGATATTCTACTGAAATCACTGATTTGTGTTTTTTTCGTTTCTTAATCATTGTCATCCCATTACCAGAATATGGTGCTTCTCCCAGTTTTGAAAGCTGCCACTGATCCAATTCCTAAATTCCTGGTTCTGGAAAGTAGAAGAGATTCTATCCCAAAACAAGGAAGGAACTGAAGAGCACCACATTCCCCCTCCCCATCCAATTCCTCTTTGTGCTCACTTTTAACTTCAGAAACATGATGTTTTATAAACAACCTAGGTCGCTTCTCCAGTAGACACATGAATTCTCAAAAGTTCTTTCCTATTAGTAATTTATTCCAAGGATCCTATTTTAGTGATAAGTATAGTAGATCTTGCCACCCAGGAAGTGGCAAGGGTGTGCCTAACACAGATCCAAACTGAAGATTCCACACAAGATAAGAGTCTTTAGTCAAAGAACTGAAATTCTTGAATGGTTTTAAGAACTATCATTTGGCTGTGAGAAAGGACAGCAAAGGAGAGGATGGAACATGTTGCCATGTAACAGAATTTCAGATATCAAGATCAGAATATAATAAGTCTGAATCCAGTAAGTCTGAAAGTTTATTAAGTAGAATCAATCTTGGGAATTTTTAAAAAACTCCATGAGATGATGAGGGACACATAAAGAGGGAGCTGGAGAGTACCCCGCTCCTCTCATTATCCAATCATATGACTACAAATGAAGCCTTCTTCTGGCTAGCTCACTTCCTGTTGGTCAGAAAAACAAAGAGACCAGGAACAAATGCCAAAGGCTGATTTGGCAATCTGGATGTTTGTGCTTGAAGATGCTTGAAGAATCATATGAAGATTCCATGAGAGGACAAAATGTTCTCCTTCAAAATTATTTTGTTCTATTTATGTTAGTCTTAACATACTTGCTTATCATATAGAATCCTATAAGTGGTTATTTATTTTGAATATGTGAATATAGGTCATCTGCTTATATTGAAATTTACTCATAGAAGAGGACAAAAAAATTAGTAGTTCATTGGATGATGTCCTTCATATGGAATTTTACTGATTACCAGAAAATTTAGGTGGGAGAAAATGAATCAATGTAAGAAAAATGATAGATTTGGATTCAGGGTACCAAGATAGTATCCAGGTTCTGTCACTAATATTTGTGTCCTTGGACAAATCACTTCCCTTCTCCGGACCTCAATTTTCTCATCCATAAAACAAAGAGATATACTAGGTGACTTCTATAATCCCTTCCAATTCTGACTCTATGACCCAATGATAAGTTTCCTAAATTAATGACTACTTAATGGACAAGCTTCAAAGAGCTGTGCTAGATTCAATAATTCAATAGGAATTTGATCTATTGTAGAATTTTATGTTCTAAAGTAAAAATCAGGGGAAAATACATGAGGACATACATGCTTTAGAAAGCTTACTTAAGAGCAAGAGTGTTAACGTAAAACAAGATCATATACTTAAAACTGGAAGGGAACATAATTCATGCAGATGAGGAAACTGAGACCCAAAGAAGAACCTGTATGTAAATCCAGTTCCTCTGACTCAATTCTGGTTCCCCTAACACTTCTTCACTGAACTGTAATGGCTTCAGAATTTTGTGCTGTTTGATTTGAATTGCAAGTTAGAAAGGAGGAAGTAGGAATAAGAGAAAAATGGAAAAAATGGAAGATTCCTTGGCTTATACTTGATCAAATGCTTTTAAGAAGTTAATTTTCAATTAATAATTTCATCAGCTTTTTAAAGATAAAAATGCAATGTTTCAGTCAATGGTTTAAACACTTATTTGAAAACTTGAGATTTTTCTTAAAGTCAAAATTAAATACTTTAGTTGAAAGGAAGAGAAGAAATAATAAATATGACAGAACATAGAAAGGTCAGATTGCTAGATGTAAATCACAATAATAGTCAATATCTTGATTGCAGTTCAGGACAAGTGAATCATGTCTCTCCAAAATGGAAATCGAGATTTGAATTCATTTTTATCTCCTTTCATCTTAATGAAACTTTCTAAAAATTAACTAAGAAGTTTCCTATAAGAAATTCATCAAATTTTAATCCATTAGGTATTTTGCTTGGCAGTTGGAAATTAGAAATTGGAATTTAGAATTGGAAATTAGAATTTCAATAGTAAGACTTGGGCAATGTCTGAATTTTCTCATGTCCTATTGGTTTTTTGCACACCATATTTTAAGTCATCATACACAAGCAATTTTGGACAATTGGATGGTACTATGTCAATAAAAATTTGTGATTTGTCCTTCATTCTCAAAGAGGACCATGTCATCAGGGAGATGATGACATGACTTGCAACTGGCTTTGATTTCAGTGAGGGAGAGTTGTACAAAGTCACCAGCCTCACTCCTCCAGAACCATCGGGGTGCAGTGGGCAGATATTGATCACAATGACTAGAGATGG
>JAQQSK010010915.1:0-12489 GCA_028658325.1 Potorous gilbertii | reverse complement strand
CCTTTTCTGGGCATTTTTCCAGCCAGTTACTTGACTTCTGAGATTCTTCTCCACCCCCACCTAGATCCTCCCAGCTAGTTTTGGGGTCTGAGATTCAAATGCTGCTCCACAGCCTCAGGGCTTTCAGCAGTAGGTGGAGCTGCTATTCAGTGGGATTAAATTCAGGTTCTCAGGTGGGGGTAGGGTCACCTCTCAGGCTCAGTTCCCTCAGGGGGTTTATGTGGAGACCTTCAGTAATGGATCTGAGCTCCTGCCTGCTCTGGGAGCCTCTGGACACCTGCTGCCTCTGCCACTGCCTCCCAATGGGACCTGAGTTATGGAGACACTCCACTCCCCTCTCGGCCAGTCCAGACGTCTCTCTCACTGACCTGTTCACCTGTGGGTGGAGGGGCCTTCATGGCCGTCGGAGATTTCATCCCTGAAGCCTGCTCTGATCTGCTTTTCTCGGGCCATGCGGCCAGGGCAGGGCTGGGATCCGCTCTGTCTGGGGCACGACGGACTTTTGGGATCGGTTTTTCGGGGCTCTCTGAAAGAGAAATCTCCTTCACACCATTGTTGCGCAGCTTCCACTGCTTAAGAATTTGTTGGGAGTTCTTTTTACAGGAAATCCATGGGCTGTGGGTTTGGAGCTAGCATATGTGAATCTTTCCACTCTGCCATCTTGGCTCCTCCCCTAATAGTTATACTGTGAAAGACTAACCACATTTCCCTCCATCCTATCCTGCCCTCCATTTATTCCATTCTCTTCCTTGAACTGTCCTCCCACAATAATGTTTGCTTCTGATTACAACTTTCTCCAATTTGTTGTCCCTTCTATTATCATCTCTCTTCTTTATACTTCCTGCTGTATTCCTGGAGGATATAAAAGATTTCCACATACAATCAAGTGCATATTATTCCTTCCTTAAGCAAAATTCAATGAGAGTAAGGCTCACATATTTCCTTTCATTTCTTCCCTCTTTCTCTCCATTGTGAAAGCTCTTTCTTGTCTCCTTTATGTGAGATGATTTGCTACATTCTATCTCTCCTTTTCTCTTATTCTTAGTACATTACATTCAACAGTAAATTTTATTTTTTAGGTGTTCTCCCTTCATTTTCAGCTCATCTTGTGCCCTCTGTGTGTATGTGTGTGTGTGTGTGTGTACATAGGTAGTTGGGCTTGTGTGTATGTGTATATATGTACACACACATACACACAAACCCATACACATATATGAATATATATGTATATATATATATATATATATATACACATGTATATGTATGTATGTATGTATGTATGTATTTCCTTGACAAGTTCTAGGAAAATGATGGCTATGCTCTTTTGATCATTGTTTTCAGGTAGACCAATAAATTTTAAATTATTTCTCGTGGATCTATTTTCCAGGTCAGTTTTATTTCTAGTGAGATATTTTACATTACCAACTATTTTCTTTCATTCTTTTGCTTTTTTAAAAAAATTCTTTGTATCTCATAAAGTCATTAGCTTCCATCTGCTCCATTCTAATTTTGAAGAACTATTTTCTTCAGTTAGCTTTTGAACCTCCTTTTCCATTTGGTTAATTCTGCTATTTAATGCATTCTTCTCCTCATTGGGTTTTTATACCTCTTTTGCCATTTGGATCAGTCTTTTTTCATTCATTCATTTGTTCGTTTATTATTTATTTAATTTTTTAAAATTTTAGGAATTCATTTCCACAACAGTTTGAGTTCCAAATTTTCTTCCCATCTCTCCCTTCCCTCTACCCCAAAACACCACACATTCTGATTATCCCTTCCCCCAATCTTCCCTCCCTTCTATGACACCCCTCCCTTCCCTTATACCTGTCATCTTTTTTCTTGTATGGCAAAATAGATTTCCATAACCCATTACCTGTATTTTTCATTTCCCAGTGGCTAAAACTTTGAGTTTCAACTTCTCTACCTTCCTCCCTCATCAAACATTCCCACTGAGAAGACAAGAAATTCGATATAGGCTCTACGTGTTTAGTTATGCAAAAGAATTTCATAATAATCATGTTATGAAAACTAACCATATTTCCATCCATCCTATCCTGCCCCTCATTTATTCTATCCTCTCTTTTGATCTTGTCCTTCTCCAAAAATGTTTACTACTAACTACTCTCTACTTGCATTTTCCCTCCCTTCTATCCTTCCTCCACACCCTACTTATCCTCTTCTTCCCTACTTTCCTGTAGTGTAGGATACATTTTTATACCAAATTCAGGATGCATGTTATTCCCTCCTTAAACCAAATGTGATGAGAATAAGCTTCACTTTTTCCATCTCACCTCCCCACTTTGCCTCTCCATTGAAAAAGCATTTTTTGCCTCTTTTTTAATTGATTATTTTATTTCTTTTCAGTGTTTGACACTTTCTTCCTTGTATCTTAGACTTTTTTTCCAAAAACTGTTTTATAATTGTCTTCAAGTAGACTCTGGGTTTATTTGGCAGGTAGACTCCCAAATGTTTTATACTGTTTACTGTACCTTTAAATGGGATTTCTCTTTCTGTCTCTTTCTATAGGGTTCTGTCTCTTCCTATAGGGCTTGGTTAGTAATTATATATATACATATATATGCAGATGGTTTATATGGGTTTATTTTGCAACCTGCAACTTTGCCAAAGTTGTTTATTATTTAAAATAGTTTTTTTACTTGTAATCAGGGATTCTTTAAGTATATCATCATATCATCTACAAAGAGTGAAAACTCAATTTCTTCTTTGACCATTCTAATGGCTTTAATACCGTTTTCTTCTCTTGTTGCTACAGCTAGAATTCCTAATGCCATATTGAGTAGTGATAGTACATATCCTTCTTTCACCCCTGATCTTATTGGAAACGCATCTAGCTTGAACCCAGTGATTGCAATGTTTGCTGACAGTTATACGTAGAAACTCCTCATTACTTTATGGAAAGTTCCATTTTTTTCCATGCTTTCCACTGTTTTCAAGAGGAATACGTATTATAGTTACTCAATTCTCTTGAGATAATCATGTGGTTTCTGTTTTATTCTTCATATGATCAGTAATGCTAGTAGTATTTCTAATATTTAAACAGCCCTGCATTCCTTGTACAAATCCTACCTGATTATAGCGTGTTATTCTTCTGACAAGTTGTTGTATTCTTTTTGGCTGCCTGCAGTATTTTCTTCTTTACTTGATGGTTCTGGATTTTCAATGATATTCCTTGATGTTTTTAGTTTGGGGTCCCTCTCAGAGAGTTAATGGTGGATTCTTTCAGTGACCCTTTTGCCTTCTGGATCTAAGACTTCTGGTCAATTTTCTTTGATGATTTATTGGGTGAGATGATCTAGGCTATTTTTATCATCACAGCTATCTGGTAGACCAATAATCCTTAGATTTTTCTCTCCTGTATATCCTTTCCAGGTCAGTTGCTTTTTCAGTTAGATATTTTACAGTTTCTTCTATCTTTTCATTCTTTAGATTCCGTTTGACTGACTTTTGATGTCTTATAGATTCATTACCATCTACTTGCCCAATTCTAGCTTTTATCAAATTGTTTGCTTCAATTAACTTTTGCATCTCCTTTTCCCTCTGTCCAATTGTTTCTTTTGAGTTATTTTCTCCAGTTGTTTTTTGTACTTCCATTTCCATATGTTCAATTATGCTTTTAAATTCTTCTGTGCCTCCTTTTTTTGTATTTTTTAAAGTCATTGGTCATTTTTTTCCATTTCCCTAATTTGGGTTTTAAAATCTTTCTGGAGCACTTGAAAGGAGGCTTTTTATGCTTCAAACCAGTTCATATTTCCTTCTGTAGTTTCACATGGGAGTACAGTCTCAATGCTGACCTATTTGATATTTTTGTTTTGGTCCTTTTAGCCATAGAGAGATTCTATGATCTTTTCCTTTTTTGCTTCGCTTCTTACTCATGATAATCAACCTTCCCCTGATTTTTAAAGTAGATCTTTGCATCTGTAGCACAGGGGGCTCTGTCCCATGGTTTTTGTGCCTAAAACTTGAGGTTTTGTGTGTTGTGGCATCTAGTTCCTTCATCTAGAAGCTAAAATGCTATAGCTTACCTGGTGCTAAGCCAGTAGGTGTTGGAAAGCAGAGACCAAGTGAGATCTTTCTGGATTTCCCTGCATTTTCCCTGGAGCCTTTTCTTTCTTTTAAGGGAGTTGACTTGCCCCACTCCATTTCTCCCTTTGTCCTCCCAATATATCCTGCTCTCACCTCTCAATTTTATTTTTTTTAGATACCATCCCTTCCCATTCAACTCACCTTATTACATTTGTCTATATGTGTGTGTGTATCTATCCATATATCTATGTGTATATATATATATATATATATTACATAAATGTATGTATATATGTAATATATGTATACACACATAGATAGATAAGTATATGCATCTATATACATGTCTATTCATTATCCAAATACTGAGAAAAGTTTCAAGAGTTACAAATATTGTCTATCTATATAGGTAAGTAAACAGCTCAACTTTATTAAGTTCCTTATGACTTTTCTTTGTTCTTTACCTTTTCATGCTTCTGATTCTTGTGTTTTAATTTTAGCTCCTTTGACTTCTGGAATACCATATTCCAATTGCTTCAATCCTTTAAGGTAGAATTTGCTAGATCATGTGCTACCTTGATTGTATTTCCACAATACTCAAATTGTTTCTTTCTTGCTACTTGCAGTATTTTTTCCTTGACCTAGAAACTCTGGAATTTGGTTACAACATACAATATACAATAGGATTATTTCTTTTCAGAAATCTTTTAGGAGGTGAAAGGTGGGTTCTGTCAATATATATTTTACCCCCTGTTTCAAGAATACCAGGGCAGTTTTCCTTGATAATTTTATGAAAGATTTCATCCAGTCTCTTTTTTTAATAATCACTTTGAGGTAATCCCATAATTTTTTTAAAATTTTCTCTCCTGGATCTGTTTTTCAGGTCCATTTTTTCCAATTAGATATTTCACAATGCATTCTATTTTTTCATTCTTTTGGTTTTGTTTAGTAATTTCTTGGTTTCTCATAAAGTCGTTAGCTTACAACTTCTCTGTTCTAATTTTCCCCCCTCTGGTCAGCCACATATATTTCTGTGATAAGGATGCTGTACACATGTCATCTCAACATGGGAGTTGAAAATAAATGGATTTCTTTTGCACACACAATAAACTAGTTAGGTCTGGACTAAGGCAGAGATGCCTCGGGATTAGGGAAGTAGATTGGTCACACTGTCCTCTGTTTCCATAGTCTGTCATCACCACGGGTGAGGAAGGGCAGGCCCACAGTACCCTTGGTATCATCTAAACACCTACCAGCCCTGCTTCATCGTTGCCAAGGGAGGGCAGGTGTCACATTTTGGAGACAACATAGAAAGAACCAGCCATAAGACAGTCCAGTTACACAGAGATACTGTCACACAAACGCACACACACACACACACACACACACACAATTAGGTTACGGCCATGGAATAGGTTATGTATGTCTGGAAGCATTCATGGGCTCATTGCTGGGTGAGCAACCCCAGGGACACACAGTCCACGACCTTGGCAATTCGCAGTTTCGGGGCAATCTCCACAGTGTAGTTATTGCCCAAGTTCAGGGAGGCCAGCAACACCTTGAGGTTTCTTGCTGACCACCAGATTAGCAAAGGGACTCCATTTGTTGAGCTACTGAAAGCATACCACCACTTGGTCCCCGCAATTCTGAATGTCAAAAGGAACAAGTTTATTCAATTCCTGGAGCAAGGGCCCAATAGTGGCCTCCCAATTCCAGATGTGCTGGGAAAGCTCCATCTCCTGCACACACTTCTAAGAGTTGGCTATAAATAATTCTACATTCCTCTTAACCAGGTCCTCCTGCTTCATCAGGGAAATAGCCACTGGCTCTGGAAAACCCTCCAGCATCTCTTCAGGCTCCACATCCACCAGTTCCAAGAAGTTGTCTCCTTTTCCCAGGTGTTCCAGAGACTCCACTCACTCCACTTAGATGGCCTACATCATTCCCTCGGCCTTGGGAAGCTGCTGTTCCACTACCTTGCCTCTCCACAGATTCTGCAGGGTATCTACCTCTTCCTTGACATGCTTCCAGTAAATGGCTTCCAGGTCTGCAAATGTGGACCCTCTGTGCCAAGGTTTCTGGGAGCTACCACAGTCACTATAAGCAGCCAGGTACCACTCCTGAAATCCGTGCAGTCTGATAAATGTCTTCATTTTGTGTTTGTCAGAAGTGGTTTCCTTCAAACTCTGTGGCAGAGAATAAGGGCTGCCTTTCTTGAAAGGTTTGGCCTCCAGATTGTCAAAGGAGTGCAGGCTCTGCCAGGGAGGTGGAGGGTCCTTCTGGTGCCATGATAGGCCAGGAAGATGCCAGTGGTTCTGCCCCACAACATGTGCACCACCTTATTCCAGAGCATTCTGCTGCTGGGCTCCCTGCTTTGAGGGCTTTGTAGAGGCCTTAGGGGTTTTTATCAAGGAGCAGGTCACCTCTCACCTTTTCCTCACCTTCTGGTAGTGCTGTCTCTGCCTTTCCATTATACTCCTGGGAGAAGTTGAGCACTGGGGCAGGGGACATGTACATAGAGATGACCATGGTCATCTCCTCAGACCTCATAGCATCTTGCTGGGTACACATCAGTCTCTGTTCCACCGGGGACAGTCCTCTCAACTCTATCAGGAAGGTCCTGCTGGGGTAAGGAGAGAGGTATTCATCCTGAAGTCCTTGCAGCTGGCCAGGACCTCTCCTTGGTATCTATAGAGTTGGTTGATTTTCTTCTCTTCTTCATCAAGGGTCACCAGTGTCGTGGGTACCAAGGGGAATGGCAAGCACAATGTTGAGATACTGGTTATTCCACAGGTCTATGTTTTCCTGAGAGTCTCAGAGGTCCTCAAGAGATAAACTCCTCCTCAGGTACTGGGCAAGCTCTGAAACTGTCATCAGTGCTCTGCCCATGTGGCTGCACAGACTTGGCCTGCTTGTTTTGTGTTTTGCCTGAGATGAAATCCAGAACCTGATAGACCAGCGAGTAGAGGTACTCCACCTTCTTACTGTAGAAACAAGCAGACCCTTGGATCAGCAGTACAGCCTTAGTGAAGTTAATGGTGATATTTCCTTCATCAAAAGAAATGCAGATCTGATCCAGCTCCTCCAGTTATTCACCCAGCTGCACTGTTACAGTCATATCTCAGTTCTTGGTGAGATTATGGATGGGTTGCAAGAGGTGGGCAAAGCAGCTCTCGATGTCCTCCATAGACAAACAGGCTTCTGAGGCTCCTATTCCATGCTCTGTTTTCTGCTCAGGACCTAGCAAAGGTCACTCAGTCGGGCGCCTTTTTTGCATTTCCCTCTCATTCCATTCTAAATTTTAAAGAACTGTTTGCTTCAGTGAGCTTTTGAATCTCCTTTTCCATTTGGCTAATTCTTTTTAAATCATCCTTCTCCTCATTGGATTTTTGGACCTCTTTTGCCATTTGGGCTACTCTACTTTTAAAGGTATTATTTTCTTCAGCAGTTTGGGAGGTCTTCTTTAGCAAGTTGTTTACTCTTTTTTCATGATTTTCTTTCATTGATCTCATTTCTCTTCCCAGTTTTCCTCCACCTCTGTTACTTGATTTTCAAAATCCTTTTAGAGCTCTTCCATGACCTGAAACCATTGCATATTATCTTTGGAGACTTGGGATGGAATAAGTTTTATGTCTTCCTGTGATGGTACCTTTTCTTCCTCATTCAAAAGGATGGAAGAAAATAACTGTTCACCAAGAAAGTAACATTCTACAGTCTGATTTTTTTTTTTCATTTTTGGGCATTTTCTCAGTTTGTTACTTGACTTTTGAGTCAAGTAACTTTTCAAGTTCTCTGTTCCTCCAAGGGGGCACAATCAAGGTAGAGGAGTTTACTCTTCTCCTGTCCTGCACTCTGGTCTGGTAGCAGCCACAAACTTTTCTGACCAGGAAATGTCCCCAAAGTCTTTACGAGTTCCACCACACAAGTGCTCTTCCTCACCCCACGGCCACCACTCAGGACAGAGACCCAGATCAACGGCCCGATTTCCCCATGATCTTTAGGTCCAGGGTTCCAAGACATGAACTAGAGCCAGACATGCTCCCTTCTCATCCAGGTGAAAGACCTTTCTCACTGAAATTTGAAGCTGTCTCTGGTGTTTATGGATTGAACAAAAATGGCAAACCCAGCTGTGTCCCAGAATTCTACATCCTGAAGCCTACTCCAGTCCTGTCCATGTCTTGCTGTGAGACCAAGGCTTGGCTGCATGGGGCTCAGAGCACAGTGCAATAGATCTTTCCTCTCAGCCTTCCAGGCTGCTTTGGACAGGAAATCCATTTCAGTCTGTCGTTTTGTGGCTTCTGCTGTTCTAGAATTATTTTAGGGTCATTTTTGTAGGTATTTTATGGGCTATAGGGGGAGAGTCAGAACAGGCCCATCTTTCTACAGGGCCATTGATGAATCTATTTTTTAAGGTGTTATTTTTTTCAGCATTTTTTGGGGGGTCTCCTTTAGCAAACTGTTGAATTTTCTTCTGTTGATCTCATTTTCCTTCTCAAATTTTCCTCCACCACTCTTATTTGATTCTTACTTGACTTTCAAAGTCATTTTGAGCACTTCTGTAGCCTCAGAGTATTGCATATTTCTTTGGAGGCTGTGAATATACAGTCTTGACCTTTCTGTCTTCCTCTGATGGTATGCTTGGCTCTTTCTCAACTGAAAAGGTGGACGAAAATACTTTGTCACCATGAAATTAATTTTATTTTTCCCCTTTTGGGGCATTTTCCCAGCCAGTGACTGGAGTTTTGAGTCCCTAGTCAAGTGGATGGCATACTATCTTAAAACCTTCAGAGGTTTTGTGTAACTGTTTTCTGAGATATCTCTAGGGTACGTTTTCTTCTTACTCATCCAAAAGGATGGAAGAAAAGAACCTCACCAAGAAAGTAACCTTCTACAGTCTTATTTTTTTTCTTACCTAGATGTCTCTTTAAGTTCTCAGTTCCTCCAAGGTGATGCACTCAATGTAGAGGAATTTACTGCACTTCTGGTCTATGTTCTGATCTGTGAGTAACCAGAAGCACTCTTTTCTGTCTTGAAACTGAGTATAACTCCTTTTTCACAACTGCCACTATCTCCACTACACCAGCATTCCTCCTCACCACCAGTCAGCAATGAGACACACATCACCACTTCAATTCCTTCTGTGTTGTTAGGCTTTGGGGGCCAAAATTGGATGCTCATGCAAAGTGACTGCCACCACCCTGTATCCAGAGCTGTAGCCAGGTCACGCGCCTCTCTGACACAGATGAATTTTCTTATGGATGTTTTAAACTGTCTTTGGCATTTGTGATTTGATAAATCTGGGAACAGCAGCAGCTGCCATGAATCCACGCCCTAAATTCTGCCTCTGTCCTGTCAGTGCAGCTGAAGGCAGGTGTAAAAGACTTTCCTGTGGGCTTTCCAGGCTTTGCTGGACTGGAAATCTGTTTCACTCTGTCATTTTGTAGCTTATGCTGCTCTAGAATTTGTTTAGAGTAATATTTACAGTTGTTTTATGGGCTATGGGGGTAGAGCTAGAGCAAGTCTGTCTTCCTCCTCCACCATCTTGGCCCTGCCCAATTCCAACATTTTGGGACAAGACCTTGAGAGTGTCCTTGTAGTTGAGAGGACAAGTAACTCTCTGGCAAGATGTCATGACCAATGTTTGTTTGTGATCAGGAAGAGAAAACCCTTCCCATCTGAAAAGACAAGTGAATTCTCCTGGAGAATAGAGTTCTTTACCTTACCAAAATATTTTCTCAAATACCAGATGGAGACTACCATCATCAAAGTTTCCTCGTATCTCAACTGAGGAAGTGGAGACTGGCTTGATTTTTAAAGTCCACCAGAAATATGATTGATCTTCTGTTTATCAAATAGCTAGATGGCCTATCCTTCAATCAAGTTTGCTTGGGGAACTCCTTTACTCTTCTGAAAGGAAGAAGAAGAAGAAGCAAGAAGAAGAAGGAAAAGAAAAAGAAGAAGAAGAACAAAGATGAGGGAGGGGGAGGAGGAGAAAATATGAAGGAAAACCATAAACAAATTATTTTTACCTCGTATTAGTGGCTTAATATGTTATTGCCCATTCTTATGCCTTATGTTCTGCATCTTCATTAAATAAGCTATGGATGAAGGTGGGAAATAGGATTCGGGTAACATACAATCTGTCTTTCCACTTATGTTACTATTTGCAGTATTCTGGGGAAAATATGAAGATTAGATATTCCATGATCCTTTTGTACCCAAAAAGCCATGACAGATAGGCCTTGACTAAAATGTCTTAACTGATGAAGAGGAAAGATGGTACTGGGATCATACTTAATTTTCAAAATATATGTTCACAAAGATATAAAATTTATCACGTAAAGAAGCTGCCTTTATAATTATGAAAATTTACAAATAGCCGTTATTGAAATAGCAGGGACTCCAGATACTGATGGAACATATTATATAGACCTACAATTTTTAAAATAAAAAGAACTAACATACTGAGTAATTTTCAGTGAACCAGAAGTATATTTAATGGTTCCAGATGATGATGTTTCTGAAGTATTCTCTTCAAAGTAATAATTTGCATTTTACACTTCTCTGGATAAACTTTTTTTAAAGAAAGCAAACAAAATATAATCTTCCATAATTGAATTCTCAGGAAAATTTCAATCTTCTGGTAAAATATGTGAATTAGGAAAAAAAAAACCTTATTTTAATTTTTTTGAAATTACAGATAAAAATCCCATGTGTAATTGGTCCTACTAGTTACATAATAGCAACACTGCTGTGCCTTTCTTGACATCTAAAAATAATATCAGTTTTAATTTTAGGTTATCTTTGCCATTGTAATTATCACCTATCTACAGAATGAAATAGAATTACCAAATCCCAGGTAATTTTAACAAAAGTTCCCACTCCAAGAACTGCTGTCCTTTAATAAAATCATTAGATAAAAGCATTACTTGCTTCTTGCTATGTGTAAATGTAATGCAGAGTTTCATAGATGAGTAAAATATATATTAATAGAATGCAATAATTTAGGACTTAATAGGAAATTCTACAATTTTACAATTTTCTTGAGCTGAGGCAAGCTGGTGAAGTAGAGAAAGAACTCATCTGAATTCTCCCAAAATTCCTCCTCCCCTAAAAAATTGAATCATTTGAATTCTGGGATTGCATAGTTAAAAAAAAAAGTCAGATGATACATTTTTACAGGCCAAGACAACATAGGAGATCAGAAAGAGAGATTTGTGACATGAAGATGGGATCTGGAACAGACCTAACATGCATGAAATAGCAGTGAAGGGTCCATGTGCTGGTGACAAGCAACAATGACTTTCTGAGTTCTGAAGATACAATAAGAAGACTGAGGAACTAGTCAGAAAAAGGCTACAGAAGAACTTCTACTGCAAAGGAATTCAGAACTAGACACTCTTTAAGCATTTTATTGCTTTTTCCCACTTCTGCGTCACAGGTCAAGGACAGAGACAAGTATTAAAAGACATGAGAGAGGAAATGCCCTGAAGCCCAGAATCTCTTCTAATTGGAAGAAATACAGAATGGTGAGGAGCACTATCACTTCCAGACTGAAGGGAACAGTGACTCTGAGAAGTAGTATTAATTTCAATTCCAAAGAATCACAGACCCTTCTTGGGCCAGGAGCAACGTACAAACCAAGAAAGCAGTGAAAGTGAGGGGAAAATAGGTATTTAATGAAGTAGAGGTATAACAAGTATTCCTAATAAAAAAGATCAGAGTTAAATTAAATATTTAATCTTTGAATGCAAGCCCGAAGGAAAGCATAAAAAGCTAAAAATGAAATAAAAGTCCTAATGGATTTAATAAGCTTAACTGTTTACATTTCCATGTGGGAAGATGAGCTGTTTGTCTGTCTATGTTTGTCCTTCATTATCTTTCCTTTATTTTTTGTTTTTTTTTGTTGTTGTTTTTAATTCTTATTTATTTATTTTTAACTGTTCTACAATCACTTCCTTAAAAGTAAGATTTTATCACCCCCACACCTTCTCCCCACTACCCTCCTCCCTCCCCATGACAGCATACAATTCTGTATAGGTTCTACATGTACTTTCCTATTCAGCACATTTTCACTATAGTCATGCTATGTAGTTACACTAAAATAAATGGAAGAAATCATATAACAAATCAAAATATAATACACTAAAATCCACACACATACACAAACATGATCTGCTACATTCTGCGAATGACATCCATATTTCTTTCTCTGAGTGTGGAAGGCATTTTGCCTTAGAAAATTGTCATTGGGGTTTTTTTTCAGTAAGTTTTTATGTTATTACAAAGTTCCAGGTCTACCAGAAAAAACTCTCGCACACTGTGGTCGTTGCTGTGCACAAAGTTTTCCTGGTTCTGCTCCTTTCACTGAGCATCAGATCATATAAGTCCTTCCAGGCCTCCCTGAAGTCTTCTTGTTCATCATTTCTTATGGTGTGATAGTAC